>BMAO01007021.1:0-191137 GCA_019973975.1 Trichonephila clavata | reverse complement strand
AATGATTTGAATACTATAGTTAAAAAATATCACTAAGATCTCTTTCTCTCTCTCTCTTTCTATATATATACTGAATTTTAATTTAGATTATTATTATCAATTTCATTAAGTTATCGTAAGCTTAGTTTGTTTACAAAAAGAAACTATCTAGGTGGCGCTACTAATTTTTTTCTTCTTTGTGTTGACACTTTAATTTTAACATGTCATTTAGTGCGTGTCTTCTGACTTAGTTATTTTGTCTTCCTAATGTCCTTATGTTTAGTATTTTTTCATGTAGTTTTTATCCTAGTTTTTCTTCTAGAATATTTTCTTAATATTCTTCTCTATAGAGAAACCTTATTGCTTTCTATTGATACTTTAGTTTTATTTTACTGGCTGGTTTTTCATCCACGTGGCCTAATGTTTCAACATGGCTCTGTTTTTTTCTATTATGCGGAAATTTCTGCTGTACGGGGAAGGTGGTGTCATAAAACATTGCTTAACCCTAAATCGCTGGCCTAATTCAGCTAAAGCTTAGAAATCGTATTAGGTCTCTATTTTAGTCCAAAGTCTATTTCTGTATCTTGAATTGTTATGTTTTTTTGGAATCCAATTTCTTCCTTTTTTGGCCTTGTAGGAAACATAAGTTTCCACTTATTATTTTATCTTATTATATTATATCATATATTATATTATTATATATATATATATATATATATATATATATATATATATATATAACTATTATACATATTAAATTTTAACTATAATATGCAACTGCTTGAAAAATGATAAATTGATGCTTAGTAAACGTTAGTCATTCTTTTGTTTCTTCATCCTTCTGATGTATAAGTGACTTTTTATATACTACGCTGTAAACAATAAATTATTTTAAGCAAGTTTCATATTTAGTTTAATTTATTCATTAACGCACTAATTATTGAATTGTTAATTTCCTAGCCTATTATCTTCAAAAATTTATTTGTGCATTTCTTATCATTCGAAATTTGCTGATTTATAATTTAATTTTAACCGCAAAATTACTTCGAATGAAACGAAATACTTTTTAAGAAAAAAAAGTATATTCTTTAAAAACATAATTAAAATCTATGTAATAAATTTTTGTAAAGAGCTAAAAATACAAAAAATTTGCAATTAAAAACTCAACAAATACAATTTCAGGAAAAGTTACAATCTATATAACGCGAATGCAAAAATCATTATACAAAACTTTTACTGTAGTTATACATGTATGAAAGTTTTTAAAACCATAAATAAATGTATTTCAGTGTAATTTCTTTAAATTAATGTTTACATGTGCCTTTCACTTTTTCAAGTTTAATTAAATACGTATTTGTAAGGAAAAGCACCAACATACTTATAGAAAAAAACCAATTTTGACTAGATTTTAAATACTAAAGATTTTTCATGAAAAAGTCGAAGCAGTGGGATAAATTTCTCTGAGAAGGCTGAATTACCTAAAACTAACTTTTATTCCCTTAGAACTGTATGTTGTGTTGAGTATTTATTGTAAAACAGATTTAGTATGTAATTTGGTTTTTCAAAACTCAAATATAGATGGATATTAGAATAAAGAGATCATCCATTCTTTCTAAAGTAAATCACAAGGCTGAGGATGATAATGATATATTCATATCAGTGGTAAAATGTGGAATTACTTGAAACATCTCTCTGAATAACTAGTTCTAAATAAATACCATTTGTTATTGACAAACTGTTAAACTTAGATTAAAAATTGTTTTAAGAAAAACTTTTTTTACTTGAATTGTAATAAAATAATCAGTATGTTTGTCTGGAAAAAAATTAAGCTTCTCAGAACAAGAACATTTCATGGAAACTATTAAATAATATTTAAATTCTCATCAAAAAGAAAATTAATTTTTTTTTAGAAACAATAACTATTAATATTTCAGTTGAATGGACATAAATCTGAAGGTCACTGACATTTTACTGAGTACACAACACAATTACTGTTTTTTATATTATTCTGTTTTTTTTTTCGCCTCAAGAGTTTTGAATTTTCTGAACTTCAGTTAAACTAAAATTTCGAAAAGGATAAAATGTGATGCTCTTAACATTAAAATTAATGCATTTCTCAATTAAATAATATTGAATTAAACAATCCTGTATTTAGATGATTATCAGATAAATACATTAAATCAAACATTTTTTTTGAGGATTTAGTTATTGTTTTAAATTAGAAACTATGATTAAGAAGAGAGAGAGAGAGAGAGAAGAAAAGTACACAGATAATACATTAAAAGCAACGTAACTAGGATACACTTCTTACTTTACTAATTATGTTGTATTCGTTCTCTGTAAAAATATAAGTATCTTCCTCTTTATATTTTCCTAATGTTTTATATATTAGCTCTTTCATTATAAGCATCACTTCTCTTTCTTAATGAGTTAATTTAATGTTACAATTTTAAGGAAGCACGAGTACAAATATTAGCTGTAACAAAAAATCATTGATTCAATTGACAAAAAACAAATTTGGTGATAAAAGCGAGAATTTTCATTTTACAATAAATTAACATACAGAAAAATGGCGAATTGAGATAACCTGTCAAATACGCTATGTGTTCAAATATGGCTTAGCACATTAGTTGAAATTATTGCTTGCATGTACAAAGTTAATGCTACAGTCAAATATTTTTCCACACATCTGTTCTACTTTCAGAAAAAAGAGGAATTATTTTATACTGATTAAAAAGCTTATTTATCAAAAAGTTCCTGTGAAATGCAAGTAAGTGAATACATTTTTCGACGAACTTTTAACATTACTTAATGACTGATTTTAACATCGCTTAAATGAATGCTATATATGTACATTTAAAACTTTGAATTTTTTTTTATAACTTTTATTTTTGTTCGTGCGCGTGGAATTTAGAAATTACCACTGGTATAAAAATGAAATATTCTCTTATAATGAAATTGATTGGGATTCTAAAACTTTTCGAAAATCCTTTAATTAGGTTTGAATTTCCGAAACCTTCTCTTAACTATATACTTCTTTAGAAAAAATAACTGCAAGTGGTGCAACTTACCGTTGGCAGAAAGTTAAAGAGAGCTCACTGAAGATTTAATTATAAGAAAACAGCTTGCCGTAAAAAACTGTTTTTTTTATTGTTTTTAACCTAGTGGCCACAGCTGGCATCTTGTATGAGATTACTGTTGAAGCCTCAGGCGATGATCATGATAAGAGTTAGAAAAAAAATTTAATCATTTAACATCACTGAAAGGATAGTTTTTTTATTGTAGGTTCTTTTAAAGACAATTGAGCTGTTTACTGTTCTGTAACAGTAAGCTTCAGAGAGAAATTATATTGCACAGCTATTCTATTTGCAAATGAATATTTTTAAAGATAAAACTTAAAGAACAATGAAAAAATTTTTTGTTTACTTTATTTGCAATGTTCTTCAGTTATAAATAAATCTAAAATTATGGGAATTTCAAATACAATGTTTCTATTTTAGCGAAATATCATGTTTTTGATATATTCTTGCTTCTTTTATAATATTAGCCTATACCTTTCGTAACTAAACTGGGAAGTAATTCTTTTTAGTAAAAATATCTCTGCTTTTTATAAATGTTTCATATTAACAACGAAGCAAATTTTTTCTTTAGATTACAAAATATACAAATGTGCAATAATTAAGCAAGAACCATTTTTCAGCATACAGTCATGGAATCCTAAAAAATGGTTTTCCAATGAGTACAATGAAAACATAATAAATAATATAATAAATGAGGTGCATATACATAAGATAATGCCAGAGGTGAGTACACACAAAACACGTGGAGTAAGCGAGCTCAGTGCGAAGTATCTCGCGTGTAAAAGGGGAGAAAAAAGTTACGCATTTACAGACATTCACAGCAAGTGGAAATGAAATCTTACGTGCGAAATGTCAAAAAGAAACCACCATGAGTACTTTTTCGAATAGTCAAATGAATGACAAACTTGTTCCCGACAAACTTCCCGAATGCTCTCGCATGAATTGATAGCATTATTATATTACAATCCTGAAAAAAACCTTTCAAAGAACAAGTGCAGTTGAAAGGAAGGTTGGTGATGGTCGACCACAGCAAACAATAACGAAGACCGATATACCGTTTTAAGAAAGAGAAAATAGACAGAAACCAAACATCAGGCAGCCTTTCTCAGTATCTGCGTATGACATTCAGACCAGTTTACTGTGATCAGATGTCTTTACGAAGGTGGGCTGTTCACTCTCTATCTTAAACGCTGCACTCCATCAACAAAAGCCTATGGGGCTGTTTAATTAATGTAATATTACATAAACTAATCATCTCATGAAAGAAATAAACTTCTATTTTGTACCCTTTATTGAAGATCGTCCTTTCAGTCTGGCAAGCCTTCTCAGTGTCAATCGATATGGAGGGATAAATAGTGCAATGCTTCATCTTACTAACATCAAGGAAAGAGACTAGAGAATATGCATGTCATTTTGGAGAGATTCGTGACGTCACGATTGTAGAGACCCCCTACTTTTGCAGGTCAACAACAAAGGACACGAATAAAAGCCCTTAACGACTGACCGAATAGGGATTCATTTTCGTACCAGTGGGGGGACGCCTACACGAAGTGGACCGGTGGTTAAAATAAACACCCCCTGCCAAGGTAAACAGCTAATTACTAAACAATCATATCTTCCGGGGTGCGCCAAAAAACTGAGAAGCTCATTGAGGAATGTGAATCTTAACTACAAAAAATGTTGAATGAGCTGGTGTGGGGTAGAAACCAGTGGTGGCAAGAAACCATTGCAAGTAGGGAAGACAATACTCTTTTTTTTAAGTGCTTCGATTGGTTGTTCTTTCTCTTGTCTAAAAGGTGACTTACACCAAGGTTATTCTATATAAAAAAAAGCTATACTCATTTAATTCATTCTCTTTTGCTACAGTGTTTTGACGAAGAGTGTTAAACACTCTTCGTCGTTTAAACACTACACTGTATATCTTTAATATGAATTTCATGAGATGTTTTCAGAATTACGGCAAAATATAAAAGGTGTTTTTAGTTTTGCTCACTATTGCATTTAAATATTAGTTTGTATCAAATTTCATCACATAAATAAAATATGTTCACCCTATTATTATTATTTTCTATGTACTCATGACCCTTTAGAAATTTAAAAATATACATTAGATAAAACATGACTATTGATAAATATGTTGTATTGTATTTTATAGTTTATAACTTTCATTGGCAGTAAAAATGATACTTAATTTATTGCGGTTAGATAAATGAAACGAAGAGTAAAGATTGTCTATGTATACTATAAAATTGTGTCAAAAATTGTACTCTTATTAATATAATCATTGAAAAAAAATTATCAATACATAACAAATGATAGGCACTAAGTGAATTTATTTAAGTTTTTTTTTTTACTTCCGCAGAAAAAAAAAAGGAATTAAGTATTTCGTATTTAATTATTAGCAAAATTTAAAAAAAAATCTTTTATATAATTTAATCCACAATCAAATCGATTAGATCAATTAGTTTAATTCAAAATTTACATATAAAAAGAAAGAAAAATAATAGTTCATTTAATAGATCCAGATGTTATCTATTTCTTATAAAAGTATGACAATATAGTAAAGTAATTGCTGAAAACGAGAAATTGGAACCATGACATCTAACTAATAAAGAACTCAAAATGAATTATTTAGCTGAAACTTCATTCCATAAATTAACTATTAAGAGTTCTTTTTGTAGGATTTGTGATAATTGCGAGAAGCAATAACGGCATAGTCAACAAATTAGCTTGCAATTAAAATGTGGAAACATTAAATTTCCATTATTGGTCCTAACGTATGCGAATGTAGGATTTGAAATAATATTTATAAAGTAAGTGATTTAAAATAACTGAAATGTGTTCCCGAAACATAATATTAACTCTATTTAGTGGTTTATTAAATTACTATTGGCTTAAGATTGACTATTCAATAACTGATTCCTGTCTCTTTCAATTAAACTCGCAAATAGCAGGGATAAGTACTTTGTTCAAATTACTTGTAACATAAAACAATCAATGTTTATGTTGTAGTATGCTAAAATGTAAACAAATAATGTGTATGTTAAAATATGTAATGATATATACAAAACTATTTAAAATAATGTTTGTAATTACTCAGCAAAATTTGTCAGATCAGTTCTATTAGAATCGCGCAATATTCATAAATCAATTAGTATAAATTAATATTCTTAAGTGTAAAGTAAATTTAACGAAAATAATAGTTTTCTTTCTTATAATTTTAATTTACTCCAAAAACTATAAAAAAAATATATTCTGAACAAACGAGTTCAATTTTCAATAATTTTCACCGAATGTTTTTACAACAAAGAGTTTTAGATTGACTTTTTTTAGTGAATCAGAAACATTTCCAGGATCTATGATCAAAAGGCTTAGTTTGTTAAATAAACATCTATCTAAAGATATATTACGGGACTACTGGCCACAGTTCTCATAATTTTGCATCACACTTAAGTGCTAAAGATGACAGCAAATTTAGGAATTTTCTTAGCACAGCAAAAGTTTAAAGTATTTGGATTTAACTGAACTTTGTAGCAAACTACTACGATCTGCACCATAGTTTTTCATTGGAATTTGCCGTAACAGCATATTTGGAATGAATGAAATTTAATGTAATTAAACATCAACCATGACAATGATATGTAATGCAATCATATTTAACCCATAAATTCCAAACAATTTAATATTAAGAAAATTCCAGTTTCATTTTAAATCTTATTTTGAAATATTTACCTGATTTCAACCAAACTATTATAATTGAAGCCTGCCTTTTAACACTCGATGCGAAACTTTTATTTATTCATTTGAAAATGAAAGCATAAGTTTATATAAGTACCATATAGGTGTCTACACAAGACAAAGTGAATTAGTTAATATTTTTCAAAATATTAAGTTATAATTAAGTGACAAAGACATCAGAGTTAGTGATGTTTACATTCATAAGATCTCCGCCACTATATATATGTATACAATACAAAGAATTTGACGGTCGTGAAATATTTATTGTGAGTCAATTACTATTATGTACAGCACTATGAACTTTTACTGCATTTCATGCACTTGATTCTCTTTTCAAAAATTACTGAATCGTTATTTTACTGCCGAGTTTGTCTCTCTGTCATAATACTACTCGATTGTTAAATTGTACAGAGATTCCAACAGAAAATATTTCTATTAATTAACCTGATATGAAATTCATTAGCTTTTGTATGTTAAGTAATTGTAATAGTCGAATATATATATAACACAAAAATCAAATGCAATGAACACGTAAGTAAAAAATTTCAATACTATGTTATTTGACTAATTGAGATTCTTTGCTGTATGACAAATACGCCAGAAAAAAATTAAAATGAGTACAGTAAAAAAGTCAGATATTGTATTCCTTATGCACAAATAACAAATAAAATTTTGTTCCTAAACCTTATTATTATTTTTTTTACTCGAAAAAATTTGATTGAGATTTATGAACTTTTCTGGCAACCTTATTAGTTTTAACAACATTGCTAGGCTTAATCAGAATCTTGGCTACACCTTTTGATCGCCAATCTAAGGGGAAAAAAAGAGCCAATAATGGGGAGTGGTAATACATATGCTCAATTGATTTTTATTTAATAAGATTTATATTATATCAATGAATTTAATGAACTTTACTTGAAATCCATAAAAAAGATTGCTACTTTTTTAGTTTTTTCCCCCTGCCGAAGTCTTATTTGTTAGTCTTATAAAGTTTTGCTCTAATTTATTGCCTGAGTAGTATGGATCATTAGTTTGGTTCAGCTTCTTTTCAGAGATTAATTAAATAATAATAAGATGAGAAGAAGCATTTGAGAACATAATTCTATAAAATCACTGGTTTTTCTTCAAACCTAAGCTAATACATAAATTTGAATTAACTAAAATGTGTTTAATAAGGGCAAAATAATTGTGAATTTCTCTGGGTTTATATCTTCTCTTCAATATTGTAACATATTTCTGAAAGGTTCTGATGACCTAGAAATGAATGATTAAAATACGCAAGAATTATTCTCAGAAATCAAAGATAAAAATAATTTCAGACTAACATTCGTTGTTGTCCCCCCTTTCGTATGCTTGCTATTGCAATCAAATTCATACTCTAGTTTATAAATGAGGAGTATTAGTAGTAGAATTTCCATAAGTCTAAATTCACATACTCGAATTCAAAACAGCCGGTACACAGAGCCTTCAAGTGGGAAGTAAAAAAGCCTTCAAGTGAGAACTGAAAAAAGCTCTCTTTTCCCGAACCATCCATATCAAAAATCTTGCACGTGCCTTGCCGAATGATTGAAACTCTCCTCAAAAGAGCTCCTTAACCTTTAACCTTACAAATAGTTAGCAATTTCTTATAGCTAGTAATTTTAATCATATACTAATTAGCTCATACATACTTTAATTACTGATTGTCTATTAATTTGCTTTGAGCTTTATGTTTGTGATAAAATGTTCCTCTCATAATATACCCCTCACATTTTTGTAATACATCAAAACACCCTTCAGGCATATTTCCTTCACTTTGTTATCCACATCGAATAACTTTAAATAATTTGATCTTTTTATCATACGAAGTTCCAGAAATATTTTAAAAATAGTGCTAAAAATCAAATTACAAAGGAAAATATTTGTTAAATAGAAAATGCACCTCGCTATTTGGTGGTTATTTTACGAAGAAAATCAAGAAATGAGCTTGGTTCCAGGAAAAAGCTTGCAAAATAGTTTCGTATAATGAAAGTCCTACTGTATATGAAGAAAGAGAGATAGAAGGATAGCTAGAGTTTCAGGATATTATATTTCAAAGTTAAGCTAAGCAATTTAGTAAGATAGAATTAAAAATTTGTATATCTGGAACTCACCACTCTGCAATGTGTCAATTATAAGCTCATCACATGGAGGTCCAGAACCCTTTGAATTAAAAGCTTGAACAATAATACTGTATTTGGTGGCTCTTCGTAGATTAGTTAAAATAATCTCTTCTTTGAAATCCCCTTGAACTTCCACAGTTTGATATACATAGTTGTCAGAGCCTCCGTAGGGTTTATATCCAACATAATATCCTTTCACTGCGCCATGTCTCAGATCTTTCTTAGGTGGCTGTGTGAAACATACAATTATTCATATATATTATAAAAGCTTACAGTTAAAAATATAATTTTTATTATTATACGAGATTAATATAATTTCCTTTTATAAACCCTACAAAAATAGTACATTTGTGTGTGTGAGAAAAAAAAGTTATTTTAATATTTTTGAAGCTATGATTAACTATATTGTCAATAAATCAAAACAATAAATTCAATGCAATATTTTTCAAGCATAACTCTAAAATGGTATAGATAGATATTTTAAAGAAAAATTAACTTACTTGCCAAGATACATGAATAGTATTGGATGACGATGCTACAGCATGTACAGCAGTCGGTGCCCCTTCCGGTGCTACAGTAAAAAAGCATTATAAAGAAATATCACACATAATCAAAATAGTTTATATACTTACTAGAACAAAATATTTAAAGATAGTGTTAATACATATAAATATAGGTTTGATATGTATGTATTCACAAATTTATTATTATGTGTTTTAACAGTTTAATTCTTTCGAATTCAAAATCCATAAAGTATTGTCAATATGTAAATAATATTAAACATTTCTCAAACCACTCAATTTATCTCTGAGCTAACATAGCTGCAACTTATTTAACTTAACTCATTTCTAATTATCTGGTACGGTGATCATTCGTTGGATTTGCAAGGATCAGACAGTCTAAGCCATTAATTATTTGTGTTTAGCTATACTAACTATTCTTCCATTTAGTTCACGTTTGGCAAACTTTTCATTTTTAACTAATGTTAATCTTTCATCGCTTTTAATGTGTGTTAATTTATCTCTGTTATGCAACAACCCTATCAATTCATTAACTTTTGAAAATGTGTGTTGATAATTATTGAATCATCTGTTGAAGAGTTACTTAAATTTAACTTTTCAACTTTGATGATTGTTCTTTAATAAATTTCTTTCCATGTAGTACGTGTACAAAATTATTTATTAATTTTCATGAAAAAAGTAGGAAATTCAAATTACTATAAAAGAAATTTATGTTACGATTTAAAATATATATAAAAAAAGGAGGAAAGAGGAAATTTAAATATAAAAATAAAACAGTTGCAGAATACAAAACAACATTTTGTCAAACTTTTTTAATCAATTTCAAAAATATATTTGAGATTTTGTTGGAATTATTAATTTAATAAGAATCCAATAGAGAAACTTAAAGTACATTAAGTAAAATAAATATTATTTTTATTGTTGATTGTAAAATAACACAATAGAACCTGATTTAAAATTTATTTTGTTAAAAAGATCGAGAAAAAGATTGATATAAGAGCATATTTGAAATAATACGAATGCAGAGAAGAATGCTTTGCAATGTATTTGTTATATTATAGAAACAACTGCCCAAATTTTATATTCCATAGAAAGATACGACATAAGATATTTCCTCATTCGTAAAAAGGATGAACTAGTAGATAGCTGTTTAATTTGGATTCATTTTATTTCCATTGAAGAATAACTTGAAAACGAATAATAATTGTAGAACCATTTTAATCATCACTATATTTTTAATCTGGAATATTTTAAGTTTTTTTTATAGAAATTCTTCAAATATCATAATATCAAATTTTTTAATTACCGTATAATGCGGCGTATAACACTCACCTTTAACACAAAAAATAAGATAGAAATTCAAGGGCGCGCGTTATACGGCGGGTATAAAAATGAGACTTTGAAAAATAAAAAAAAATGAGCATAGAAAAAAAAATAGACTGATACATGTATCGAAATACAGTTTATTTAAAAGAAATAACATTTCCTATGAACTTAAAGTGTTGGTATTTCTAGACGTATACTATTTTTATCAAAAACCTGCAATAATACCTGTAATAAATGACTTCAGAATATAACAGCATTGCGCTCCTACAATTCAGTTTTTCTTGTAAAAAGGGGGCTGGGCGTTACAAGGCGAATATATCTGAACATTAAACACAGTAGCTTGAAAGTATAAGTGCACGTTGAATGCAGAATGTTACGATATTTTATATGCTTTTGTAGTTATAAATTACCTAAGTCTTTGTACACATTTTTATGGATATTTATTTAGTTTTAAATTAACTTTTTGTAATAATTAAATATGTCATGTATAATTATCTAAAATAATGAGAATTTTAAGCTTATAAGTTACCCTTTTGAGTATTTAAAATATCATTAATGTACTTGCAAAAGCATTTATCAAATATTTTTTACAAAGGAAAATAATTTTTGAGGGTGTTACTGCTTTTACGAACTCTCTCTCTCTCTTTTTAATAAAAAAAAAACTTTTAAGATATTGAGAATACAGATAATGAATTTGTTTCTTAAATAGTTTCTAAAATGAGCATTTTTGGAAAAAATGTAAAAAATAAATAATTAATAAAAATAATTAAGAACGTTTCCTCTTTTTAATTAAATTCACAAGAATGTAGCCACATTAATTTATTTGCAAATTTTCAGAAATAATGTAAAGTGGAAAATATTTAGTAAGAGCATTTTAAAAAGAAAATAAAGTGCTTAAAAAAGAGATTTCAAACTGAAGATCTTGGTCAAGTTAGTCATACAAGTTTCAAGGCTAAATATTTTAAATAAATGTTTGATATCACTGTACGTTTTTTAAAAATTTTATTCTTTGCATATTTTTTGTCTGAGTTAAGACAAACTAAAAGCTAACTAAAAGTTAACTAAAAGCTTAGAGAACTCGTGTATGGGAACAGCGAATCAGTACCATTTTGTTTTATTTTGATACAAATTAGTCTCTTTTAAGAACAACATTCTGGTAATTTATGTTGTATAAATTCGCATTCAAAAGGTAACTAAATATATTTAAGCAAATACTAAAGCTATGAGCTTAAAATATATAGAACAAACATGTTTGTAACACGTTTTCATAGATCCTATATAGTTACAATATTTTCATAATAAAACAGTTAAGGTATCCGACTACCCTAAAACTGTGAATTTTGCTAAAAATTGACAATTTTTTTTAGGATTTTATTTTATGGGTCATCTTATTAGCTTTATAAAAATACTAAGTTTATAATTTTCCGTTTACTAGAACAAAAACTGCAAATGTTTTAGTAAAAGCAGACGCCATTACTTTAAGCAAGATGTCATACTTTAAAACGCGTTTTGCTCGAAATGTGATTTTTTGAAAATAATCAAACGGGGTCAGCGATTGCTAAAAAAGTTTTGAACATAATTAACTGAAATTTTTTCTGTAAGTTCTGTATAATAGTAGAATTGTTTTAATCATCAGATTTATCAATCACTGTTTTATTACAAAATTTACAGTCCCTTATGTGAATATAATCACTGTCTTTTTAAGCATTTTCATATAGTAACAGAGATAAAGTTCTCTACTTTTTGTAAAAAAGAAAATACCTCTTATCCTGAAGGTCATTTCAAAATTAAATAATATAGCAACACATTAGATTGAAAAAATTGAAAATTTGTTCATAAAACTTTGGTGCAGAATGGGCCGCGTTTATACTATTTTTTGTCAATTTGTACCTATTTTCTCCCATTTTAGTAATAATATTTTCTTTTTCTCTTCTTAATTTTAGCGCATTTTTCTTAAAATGCACTAAACAAATCTAAAAATAACAAAAAAATCCCCATACTCCTTTTTTAAAAAAAAAATTTGACGCAACAAGTCGGATACCTTAAATATGTCAAGAATACCTTAATTCATTACATGAAGGAACTTTTAGGCACATTTTATAAAAGAAATATTTTTATTATTATTTTGTTTTGCTTATTTTGTTTTTTATTATTATTTGTTATAGATTTATTATTTTGTTTTCAATGGCTTGAAAGAACTAGAACATGGTCTTTGTGACTAGTTTTCAACTTTTTGAACTCATCTATAAAAAAAATTATTCATTCTTAAATAATAGTAGAATATATTTACCATCTTCTGCTGTTGTAATGTGAACTGGCTGACTAGGTTCACTCCAGCCAATACCATTCTTTGCCATCAACCTCACGTGGTAACTCGTAACGGGTTTCAAACCACGTAAAACAGCTGTAGTCTCTCTTTCAGAAACAGTGGTCGTTCTATCTCCCTCAGCCCAGGTTTCTGTAATAAAGAACATACGTGCAACTCATACCTTACTGCAGACGTGGGAGCAACAAAATGTTAAATGAAGGAATATAAACAGACTGAGTGAAAGATATTGAATCAAAAATTTACCTGAAGACAATTTGTGTTGAATTTTATAGGATACTATAGGACTGTTACCAGTGTACGGTGCGGTCCAACGAATGGTGATGGATCGGCTTCCTATTTCTGTAGCTAGTATATTTCCCGGACTATCTGGAGGTTCTAAAAAGAAATACTTTACATAAACTTTATATGAATTATATGCATATAATTTATGTATACATATTGACCATTAAATTATTAATTTAAAACTGTTATGCTATTGATTAAAAACTATACACTTTGAAACAAGTTATTCATACCCATTATTTCTATTGTTAGACATTTAAAAAGTTTTTAAGCATAAAAGTAATTGTAAATAGTTTTAATCATAGAAAACTAAAAAACTTAGATATTTTTCGACAAAATTTTTTTTGTTAGAAGGTATTGTCTTCTATATAAGAATTTAGATAAAAAAACCCATCGGGAATTCTAATTTTTTTATGTATTTGAAATTTAAACTATAGTAAAATTTGAAACACTATTTTTAAATCACACTACATATATATATATATATATACATATATATATATATATATATATATACTGCCTATTCTAATCTAACCATAAGCTTTAAGAAACAATCTCTGGTATTTAATATTTCTAAAAATTAACAAAAATGTATTTGCTTTATTAGTTCATACTATTAGTTCACACTCTCTATACATTTATATATTTATCTTATTCAAATTTTTCAATTGTTAATAAAATACATTTTAAAGCCCTCAAATGATATGCAATTTTATAAACATAATTATTTCGTATGACAATACAGTAATTTAATTATAATTAAGAAAAAATAGTTGATTAAAACTAATTATTCAAAGAATTAAAAATACAACCACGTTGGCATTATTTTTGGCAATTTAGCGACTTTGTCAGAAATTGAAAAGGTTTTTTTCTCTAATTTTAAAGCACTCATTTGAGCTAAAATTTTCTATGCACTGTTGTTTTGGGTAACAATACGATAGCTTAATTAATATTAATTAAAATTAATTAACTGAAATTTATTATTTAAAGAATTACAGATACAGCCACGTTGGCATCATTTTTAGAGACTTGGGTCAAAACTTTAAAAAGATTTTTTTCCCTCACGTATCAAAGCATTCAGTTGAACGAAAATTTTATATACACGATTGTTTTGGATGACAATATGATATTTTAATGATAACTAATAAAAATTGTCACTTAATGTTGTGATTGTGTCATATGTATATACATATTTATATTAGTTGTAACTACTTATTAAAAAGTAAATAAAATAATTTTTTTTGTTGGTCTAAGTAGGAGCTGACTTAATTTTTTTTTATATTACTTGTTATGCATAAGACTAAACACAAAGCGCCTATTAATTGATTTTTGATTTATAGAATAAAAACCAACAGAAAAAGTAAATAAAAATAAATTCTTTGATTGATACTTCTCATGGGTAATACTAATGAAAAGGGATTTTATATATTACTTATTTTTATAATTACGGATGTTGAAATGTCTTAAATAAAAATGAGATAATTAAAGATAAAATAACTCGCAACTATTAAAGCTTAATGCAAGGTTTATTCGGAAACTTCTTTTAAGATAATAATGAGAGAATGACATAATTTTTTAAAAATAAAATATTATTATTTTATGTTATTTTTTTCATCTCCCACACATTTCTAAGGAGATGAAATTATATTTACAAAGATGCTTTAATATTTATTTTGCAATTTAAACTATGCATTTATGTTTGCAGCATATCAACAGTAGTAACAAAATACACAAAAAAAAAATGACGAATCAATTAAAAATGTCAGTTTTTAAAAAAAAGGGGAAGAAAAATAAAGAGAGAAATCTTATTATATTAAATTTTGTCATATACTCAGATATATAACTTAACTTTAATATGAAGAATCCTTTGATGTAATTCGTAATTTGAATGATGTTTATGCAAGAGTGCTATGTTTATATCTATATTACATATACGAGTATATCTTAAATAGAGGTTTTGAGAATTAGAGTTTTATTTAAAAGTTAAACTTCTTTAAAGATATATGTATAAAAAATTAACATATTCTTTTTTTTTAAATTAAACTTTTACATCTTTTAAATGTGATGTATTATTTTTAAATTTAAATGCTTAGAACTTATAGAAAATTTTACCTATTTTAGTATATTATAATGGTCTCTCGATTTTTTCTTGTTTATATTTACTTCAGTGATAATTTTTGAAATGACAATTGATGCAATTTGCAAATTGGTTCTTTCCAAGCAAACCGTAATTTATTCTTCAACTCTCCAGTAATTGCATAACATCTAACTAACAGTGGGTGTTAATAATTAACGTTAATTATTAACACACACAAAATCCAAAAAATCATAAACAGTGACACAAATCTGAGTTGGCAATATCTTATTAGGCCAATGAAAAGTACATTTGAAGCGTTTGCTCCTCTGCATGGTTGTTATATATGCTAGAAAAAGATCTTTAAGATGCTTATAAATTTTTTTAGCCAAATAATCTTTTCTTGAAATGTCTGGACTTTTGTCTTTATGAGAAAATTTGGCGATATTTTGCAGCCAAATTTATCGCCAAATTTTTGCGAAGGTCACTCCCATTTATTTGATCGTATCTATTTATTTCAGACTCCCTTGGCCTGCAAACTATTTTTTCCCGCCACTATTCTGCTTCGGCGGAGAAGCAAATGCGTCTGATTTCCGTGACAATATGCAGAAACTCTTCTTAAAAATTACGCTTGAGTTAAAGAAGACGAGATAATCTCTCTCTCTCTTCATAAATACAATATTATAAATTTTGTTCTTTTATACAATTTTTTAATAATTTTTGTTCTTTTATACATCAATTAAAATTACAAAAGTCAATATTTTGAAAGCTATAAATAATAACAAAATTAGGTAATTTGTGGCTAACTAAAGGTTAATTTGATACAAATATATAAGTACCTTATAAATGACTTTTAAGCTACTTTTTCCAAAGTTTATAAGCAATTTAAAAATTAAATCAATTAAAAATACCATGCGTATAAAAGTTTTTGTATACGTATAAACTTAATCACATGCAATTGCAATTTTTAAAGTAATAGAAAACTGTGTTTTTCGAATCAAATATTGAAACTGGGGCACATATTTATGGACTTTAAAGACTCAAACACAAAATTATTTTAATCTCTATTCCACGTTTTTTTTTAAGATAAAAAACATGTTTTGCCCTTGAAATTTCTGTTTTATTCCTGAAAACAACTGGATTAAATTTGTAATTATTATCAAGGAACAAAATATTTCTTCCTGCATTTAACAAAAATTGCATCTTTTTAACACGTGGACAATTCCTTCTCTTTCGCGAATTGATTCTTGTTTGAACCGTTTTGCTGTTTGTGTGCACATTTTTCGTCTCTCTCTCTGCGGATGTATCTACTATTTAATATTCCTGTGCTATAACAGCAAAATGGTAATTGAACATGCAAATGCACTGAATAAACTTAGAATGCAGAACTCATTTCTTCTAAAGAAATTTCCCTCTCTCTCGAAACATTGAATTACTTTTAATTAGAGACCAGTAAACATGTTCTAAAGGTTTGTTGGAAGGAATTTTGATGTTATAATACAATCAAGGTCATAGACTTCTAATTACCGCAGGAGGAAATTGTCTGGTGGTGTGTTGCTAAAAATAACTAAATATATCGCAATAATTATACAATCGAATAATTTATTTATATCGTTCAAGTTAATGACTATGTGTATACATATTAAGGAAAAATACGAGGTGGGTCCGAAAACTAAGTACCATTTGGGAAAAAAATCCCATATTTTTTTTTTCTCCAAACAAAACTTATTTGTACATAAAAGAGCACACCGGAAACTATTTTCTACTTAAATACTACTATAGATCAAGCATTTTTCACATCTGGAAGCCAACTTCCCTCTTTAACCCCTTAAGCGGTTTGGCCGTAGAGCGTAAGGGCTACCGAAAATTTCCCGTCAATGGATTGCTCGTACGCTGTATGGGCACTCTGATATTTTTTCCCTTTGATTTGCGCTTATTTTTAATTCTTATGTTGTATTATTTAGTGGTAGTGTTTTGTAAAAATGATGCAGTTTGTCGTACTGAAATGCTTTTCGCCCGGCATTAAGTTGTGGTGAAGGTGGGAATTAGTACGGTGTTTATTTATAAACAATAAGAAATCGTGCCTTTTTCTAAAGCATTTTTTTATATAAAAAAAAGAAATAAGAGAATAACAGAGCTTAGGAATGAAAGATGCCGCCAGCGAACAGTTGAAATTTGTGGAAACTCATTACAAAGTAATTTTATTGTAAACAGTTTATTGTCATAAATTTTCTCATTAATTTTTTCATTCAAACCATCTTGAACAACAGAAGAACATTGACAGCTCTGCTTTGTTATGGGCATTGATTGGCGCATCATCGAACTCACTTTCTCACTATTTCACCACTCTCATTACATTTTCACCATAAATCTCTACAAGTTGACGATGAACTTCAACTCGCTTAACATACCTTGCTTTCAAGAAACGAATTACAAATGGCACTTCACGGTTAAAAGGATTGACAATCGTCTAAATTGTCTATTGAACACTCACTGATATGTGTAAAAACACGACAATCTGACTGTAATGCCATCTCTGGACTAACCAATAAACCAGAGACATGCCTGATCATGTGCTGAACTGCAAAGCTACTATTGTAATTGTGACTAACAAAATGGTACTCAGTTTCTGGAAATGACTCGTATATAAATCACATCCTATGTTGAAGTCAATGAGAAATGGCAAAACGGTTTATACCGTTGATATATCTGAAACTTGACATCGAGTGAAGAAAGTATCATTGATATGAATATTTTTACTAAAATCATCTATGTGCGGAAATGTTTCATATTTAATGTATTGAATAACGCAAAACTACACGAATTTTAATTATTTTTGTCCCAGGTTTAAAAATGCTGTAGTAACTAAATTTTAAGCTTAAGTTTAATTAAAAACAGAATGAGCATCACAGAAATTGTTTCAGGAATGTGTCTTAATTTTTCTCTACCATGAATGGATTTTTTTAGTTATTGTGAGAAATATTTCATCGAAAGATCTCATTAAAACCCTTTTTTGTACATATTTTAAATATTCAAATTTTATAAAATTGCATTAACTATAAAACCATAAAGATAGCAAGGAAAATAAACCGTAATTTTATCCCAGATGGATATTTCTAAAAACTGTGTTTGCAGTAAAAACCATTTTTCTCTACTTCCCTTTCCTATTAAAAATAAAATTTATTCCATTAATTCAGTATTTTATTTTTTAGTAGCTAAAATTAAAAAAAAATAGAGGTATATGACAATATAAAACCAAATGTATTGTTTAAATTACACACACACACAGCACGTATTGTCCATAATTACATTAAAAACTCTTTATAAAGGAAAAAATAAAAAGTATTCTTCAATTTAAATGTTCAAAAATGTTCCACAAATTCTCTACATTTATAATTTGGGTTGATTTGTGTATTTTACTGAATAAGTAACGAGAGATTATAGATGATAAAAATGTCTGGAATATTATATTAAAAATATTGGTTCGATAATTTCATTTAAAATGTGTTGTTTTGTTTCCAAAAAATATTTGTAAATTATAACGTATTCACTTGAAAGTCATATTAAGACACAAAATTTGTTGTTTTTCTTGTTCTCAAGAGTGGATAAATTATTTTAATGCAATACAAATGGTACATATTATATGCAACTGATTTTGATTAATGTCTTACATCTTTATGTGGCATGCGCACACGCCAGGCATATGCATAAAATTGACTAATGTCTCAAGCACGAACATACTTAATAAATCAGCTTAAAGTAGTTTAAGAATGAAATATTACATTTAAGGGTCAAAGTTTTCATTAAATCTATCCATTTATAAGTCTAAAATTTTAAAATTACTTCTTACAATAAGAGAAAAAGGTTATTTTTTGAAATTTGATTACCTATTTTAAAGTAATTAAGTTCGCAAATGACAAATAAACTAAATATTTAGTTTTGTAAGACAGTTTTCTACTGATATGACGTTTTGACTATTTTATAAGAAAAATATAGTTGCAATGATAGGTATTTACATATCATACTGTCGACCAATTTCTCCAAATAAAATGACATCGCCATTTTAAAATATAACGCTTAATGCTGTCATCGTTATTATTGTTTTGGAACACTGGTTTCCACAACTAACTGTATATTGTAGCATTTGGCCATGTCCTTTGATTTGAAGAAATATTCGATGATATATTATATCAATACCAAAAAATATTAACCCTTTATCGATCGACGGTATTTATAAGTACCAACACTTAAAAATTACATAGAATAGCCATTTTTACGAATAATATTCGAACGGTAATTCGCAGGAACACTCTTTTAATTCCACACATACCAGGATATATGGCAGCACGGGTTCCATAAGGAACATTTTAAACGGGAAGGCGAATAGTTTTAAAATTGAAGCTGTGTTTTCAGCTGCCATCTTGATCGGATTGCCAAGGTTGTCATTTTTGTTCCTCGAAATAAAAGGGAGGTCTCTTAATTTTTTATGTGATAGTTAAGACCTTAGAAAACAAATTGATTATTTATTTTAAGTGTACAGTGTATGTAATGATTTTATAAATGAGCAACTTTGGGGCATTAATAAGTACTGCCAGTACTGGATGTTAGAGAAAGCCCTTCGTGTTTACGTTTCGTCAATGTAGTTTATTATTGTTTTTCTTTGTTTTGTAGTTTCATTACTAAAGTGTATTAAAGCTAAACTTTCTTTGGCACTTCTTTTTAATTTAATTTATTTATTTTACTTTTTTTTTATTGGTTTTCAAAGTTTTCAAACAATTTTGAAATTTGAATCTCAGCTTGCTTTTTTACCTCACAATTAAATTAAGCATCTATTCTTTATTCAAAAATGAACGTTTTAATTTCTTTGTGTTTAACTAAGATTTATCAATAACAGGAGATTTTCAAGGTGCTATAACCCTCAGCCCCCTCCCTCTTCTTAGAATGTTTAGAAAAAAGCTCAGTCTTCAAGATGCTTTCGATTTATTACAGAACATACCATCTAAAAGCAGTGATGCAGTAACAGATGATTCTTCAGATGAAGAAGTCCCAGCAAATAATCTGCTGGAATTTTCGTCAGATTCTGAAGAAGACAATCAAGAGATAGGCAAGACCCAGGGGGTGCAGTAGTTCATGTTCAGAAAATGCAGTAGTTTCTGCTTTAAGAAACATTCAATCGAAATCTCACTAAAAATGTACACAATGTGTAATGTATTTCTGTATTAAGGAAAAAAGAAAAAACGATTTCTTTGAATGCCATCAAACTAAATTTATGTGTAGAACCTGTTTATATATATGTGTGTGGGTATAAGAAATACATAAAATTTTAAAAAAATTATATAATTTTCCAAAAATAAATTATTTTAGTGGTGTAAAATATAATAGTGTTCTCTGGTAATTATCATTTTTAAGAGTTTAAATTCCGTCAGTCATACGATCTTTTTGTATTATGAGAATATCTTAGGCCATTGTTGACTGATGGAACTTTAAAGTTCCAGTTTAATTAATTAGCTCTAGTGGATTAAATTTACCAATGCTGAATATTTTATTTATGCATATCCCTTAATTTTCGACTAAAAAATATTGCTTTAAAAGATTTTAGTAAATCATAATGCAGTAGATAAAGAGTTGAACATTTAATATTTGCTTCTGAAACTTGTTGGAAACCAGTTTCAAATACATTTAAGCAATCTTTGTGTGTATATATTATCAGAAATTAATAACAGGTACTTCTATTATTTTTTAGTTTTTTAAAGAAAATATAACGTAATTTCATTTGAATATGCCGTTATATACACTTATAGCATGTTTAAGCAAAATGTTTTAAAATTCCTAATTGTCATGGTTTTCTTAAAAAAATGTACAATAATGCTTATTTTCGGGGGAGTAATGTATTTTAAAAATACTGAATTATGAAATTATTCTTAATCGAACATTTTAAACAAACAACATGCCATACAAATATCATGTAATACTGTAATGTGTGAAAATATTATATTTCCCGAATCTTCATCTATATATATATAAAAGAGAAAAGCGACTGACTCACTGACTAATCACGATATCTCCGAAACTATTCAACCTGCAGATGGGGGGGGGGTAAGTGGTGTTATAAATAATTGTTTCTATTTTTACACTACTCAACGTACAATCTTGAAATTGGGTAAGCAGATTCCTTTCATAGAGTAGAGATCCGCTACAAAATTTTTTTGCGAAAATTGACCCCCAAAGGACAGATATAAATAATTATTCTGATTTTTAAACTATTAGGCGCACAGTCTTGAAATTTGGTAAGGGGTTGCAAGGGGTGAAGGGGAGTTATAAGAAAAAAATCCTGTTTTAGAATTGTTAGACCTGTGTACTGGAAATTTGTTAAGCATGTTCCTTTTGTTGAATAGGGATCCACTAAGAATGCATTTGACGGGAATCAACTCCTGGGGAAGCAAAGGGTTACTGGAGCGTGCTGACAAAATATTTCCTTTTTCGAACTACAAGAACTATAATAATTTAATTTGGTTTATATATACATTTTTCATTTGTTCAATTTAAATCCGCTAAGAACGGTTTTTGGGAGAACGACTCTCAACAGAATAACGAGGTGGGGGGGGGGTATTGATAGTAAAAATTTTGTTTTTACCCTATTAGATTTGAAATTTGGCTTCCATGCTTATTTTATGATGTAGAGATCCCCTAAAATTGGTTTTGAGGAAATCCACTTTGTTATAGGGTTACGAAAGTATAAATATTCTATACTCAATTTTAGAGAATATTAGATAATACAAATTAGTAGTTCTGTCCTTTTTTTATCAAGAGGGGAGAGTTACAGGTATAAGTATATTTTTCAATACAATATAATTCTTAATGCTAGGACATAGATATCAATATTTTATATATATAAACAGATATATTTATAAAACATCATGAAATATCCAGCGAAGCGGGTCTATATATAAAGGAAAAAAGCGACTCACTCACTCACTGACTAATCACAATATCTCCTGAACTATTCAACTTACAGACTTGAAATTTGGTAGACATGTTCCTTTTATACAGTAGAGATCCTCTAAGAACGGATTTTGCGAAATTCGAAACCCAAGGGGTGTTACGGGAGGTTAAGGGGCGTTATAAATAATTGTTTCCATTTTTAAAATATTCGACGTACAATCTCGAAATTCGGTAAGCAGATTCCTTTCATAGAGTAGAGATCGGCTACAATATGAGTTTAGTAAAAATCGACCCCCAAGTGGCTGGGTTATAGAAGGCGTTATAGATAATTATTTCCATTTTTAAATTATTAGATGCACACCCTTTATATTTGATAAATATATTTCTTTCATAGAATAGAGATCAGCTACAAGATGGATTTTCGGAAAATAGCCCCCCCCCCAAGTGGTAATGCGGGGGATTAAGGGGCGTAATAGATAAATATTTTCATTTTCAAACTACTTGACCTACCTGCTTGAAAATTGGTAAGCATGTTTCTTTCATGGAGTAAATATTCGCTACAAAGTGGGTTTTGGAAAAATTGACCCAAGTGGTGTTGCGGGGGGGGGGGGGGAAGGGGAGATAAAAATAATTATTCCGACTTTTAAACTATTAGACGCATAGTCTTGAAATTTGGTAAGCAGATTTATCTCATAGCATAGAGATACGCTAAAAAATGCGTTTCGTGAAAATCGACCCCCAAGTGGCGTTGCGGGCTTAAGAGGCGTTATAGATAATTATTTCCTTTTTAAACTACTGGACGTACAGTCTTGAAACATGATAATCAGAATCCTTTCATGATTAAGATCTCCTATGTATGTGTTTTGTGAAATCGACCCCTAGGTGGCGTTGTGGGACTCAATGGCGCTATAGATAATATTTTTCATTTTTAATTTATTAGACGCACAGTCTTCAAATTTGGTAAGCAGATTCCTTTCATAGAGTACAGTTCTCCTACAAAATAGGTTTTGTGAAAACAGAACCCCAAGTGGCTCTAGGGTTGCTGGACTCATTGGCGTTATAGATAATTATCTCCATTTTTAAATTATTAGATGTACAGTCTTGAAATTGGTAAGCAAATTCCTTTCGCAGAGTAGAGAACCGCTACAAAATTTGTTTCATGAATATCAGCCACCAAGTTTCATTTCGGAAGATTAAGGGGCGTAATCTATAAATATTTCCGTTTTTAAACAATTAGATCTACCTACTTGAAAATTGGCATGCATGTTCTTTTCATGGAATAGAGTTCATCTAACAAAGAGTATACCGAAAATCAACCCCAAGGAGGGTTATAGAAGAAAATTCCTGTTCTTGAGTTGTTAGACCCCCATACTTGAAATTTGCTAAGCATGTTCCTTTTGTTGAATAGGGATCCAATAAGAATGTAATTTATGGAAATCAACTCCTGGGGGGAGCAGAGGGTTACTGGGGCGTACTGATAAAAATATTCCTTTTTTCAATATACAAGGAAATATTTATTTGGTTTGCGTTTTTCTTTTATTGAATTGAATTTCGCTAAGAACGGTTATTTTGGAAAACCATTCTGAACGGGATTACGGGGGTATTGATAATAAAAATTTCGTTTTTTTTCTGTTAGATTTAGACTTGAAATTTGGCTTCAGTGTTTATTTTACGGAGTAGAAATCCACCAAAAATTGGTTTTGCCAAAATCCACTTCGTTAAAGGGTGACTTCAATTTTTTTTTATAGAAAATACAAATTGGATGAGTTCTGTCCTTTTTTTTTTATCAAGAGGCAACAGTTACAGGTATAAGTATATTGTTCAATACAATCGAATTCTTAGTGCTAAGACTTAGATCTCAATAACTTATATACATATATAAACAGTATATATTTGTAGAACATCATGAAATACCCAGCGAAGCGGGTGGGTAACGGCTAGTTAGGTACATAAATACTTTTTTCGTTGTGGTGCAATGAAACTGCAAAAAAGTCATCGTAAAGTTTGTGGGAAATACTAATGTAGTAATATTTTAGGCATGTTAGCAATGATTAATGAATAATAAATAATTTGAGTAAGAATTGTTTTTGTTAAAAGGCGTTTAGTTTAGTTGCTCCTTAATATAATTCTAATCATTTCGAGAAAGTTTAGATTCCCACAAAATTTTTATAACATTTATCTGAATGTTAGAGAATGTCTTTTGAAAGAAATTTTCAGGTTTGGAAACAGAAAAAATTCAACAATTTGACAAAGCTCAAAATCTAATGTATTAAAACTTTCGGTACTTAAGTATTATCGCAATCTATTGGCGACATTATATGAAACGAAGCACATAATTGACAATTCAGCGCTTAGGATACATAGGAAATCGGGGTTGCTAACTTGGCGAGTTATCAATAAAATTGGCGATTGTTGCGATAATACGTAAGTACCAAATTTTCGATATAAGAAAAGAGACAAAATATTAATAAAAAACTAGGATGTACTTACGTATTATCGCAACAATGGCCAAAGTTTACAATAACTCGCTAAGTTGGCAACCTGAATTTTGCATGTGTTGTATGCGCTGAATTAGCAGTCATGTGCTTCGTTTTATATAATGTCGCCAATAGGTTGCGATAATACGTAAGTACCAAATAAGAGTTTCTTGAAGCACTTCCACAAATTTTACTTATTTCACTTTATTTGTTTATTGATTTAAAGAAAATACACACTACTGAAATAAACTCCAATTTTAGAGAAAAACGAACAATAAGGACCATAAAATTTCACCCAAACACAATAGAAAAGATATAAAAAATTAAAAAGACTCATATTAAGGAAAAAACCATAAAAGCTCAACATCACACTAAAAATATTGAGAATAAAAATTAATGCACATTAAGAGTTCACAAATGCCATAAAATTCTACATTTAAAATCATTAAACGTCTTTAAAAAATATCAAGCTCTTTAAAACCTGTTGAAATTTTTTATGAAGCTTATATGTCGATAACATTTTTTTTGTATAATTACATTTGATAAACATGACCTCTATTAAGGAGTAGTTCCTCGAATTTCTCGCAGGTACAGATAAATGAATAAGCCTTAAAACATCAACAAAGTCCATCATACTACTGATAACATTATTAAAAACACCAGAATGAAAATTTGCATTCTTTTATAGTTTTTAAAAAGTTTAAGCAATCAACATTTCTTTACAAATAACTTCAATTTATCAGAAAAACAATTTTTTTGCAATTGCAATCAATTAAAAATCGATTATCTTCCTTTTTTAGAAATTATAGTTTTAATGTATAAAATTAAACCCAAGAATTACCCAGATTTACTCAAGATATAATTTCTCT
Organism: Trichonephila clavata; assembly: GCA_019973975.1. Classification (NCBI taxonomy): domain Eukaryota; kingdom Metazoa; phylum Arthropoda; class Arachnida; order Araneae; family Nephilidae; genus Trichonephila; species Trichonephila clavata. Next base: position 165,379 of record BMAO01007021.1, on the reverse strand, counting down.
AATTTATTAAATTAACAAAAACATCTAATTCATAATGAAAACACTAAAACTAATTCAATTTTCTTGAATTGCTTCCATTGAATTTTTTTTAAACATTTTTGATTTATGCATTTGGATAGTTTTGTAAATAAAACAAAAATACTAATTAATGTGATTAAAATGGAATAAAATCTTTTCGTAAAATTAAGTTTAAAAGTTATTTAGATATCCATTTATTCTCTAACCCTTGGCAAAGTTAACACTTCTTAGTAAATACCTTTCGTCAAGCTCAATTTGACTAATGGCGCCAATGTTTTAAAGAAATTAAGAGAAACATGTAATTCATCGCCAGATTAAGATATTTATAACTGCGGGGATATTTAGCAAATATTTCATCTTTTGTGAATGAAGATTAATGAAAGACTGAATAAGTTATGTTTAAGTAGTTAATCTTAAGAAAACGATAACATTCATGTAAGATTCAAGCGATGATTTATCAAGACAATTTGGCATAGTAGGGATTTTTCTTTCAAGACGTTCATAAATTAAAATATATATAACTGATTCAGATTTCATTTCCATTTTCCACATTTTGGATGGATATACTAACAATATATTACCTAAAAGTCAGAACGGGATTGTTTAAATTCCACTGGTGACAAGTAATCTAAATTGAGTGTTTTAGTATTTGAATTATTGTAAGTCAAATAAATTTGTATTGTTTTGAATAATGTAAAAATACGACAGTTTTCTTGCTCAACATCTTTTACAGATGCATCATAAATAAACAAATACACTGTAACAAAGTAATAGTTTAAAAGTTCGGGTATTCAATCGTGAAACCATTTTTAGGATGGCTGCTTATAATGCTAAAATATATATTAATATGTTTAAACTGCGAATAAATAATGCATCATTTTTATATGACTGCTTAGAAGAATCATATTTACTTTTAATTTTTAGAAAGATATAATTATGTGCACAGAATGCAAGTTTTTAATGACTCTGTTTAGTTAACTCTTATTTTTATTTGAACTAAAAATTATCTTTAAGACTTCAGCCATGTTTAAATTCTGAATTAAATGCCTGATTTGGCTACTTTTACTAATTTTTACTAAGATACTTTTACAAAACAAAACATTAAAAATTTTGCCAGGAAATTTTTTAAACTAAATTATGTAGCATTTGAATTTTTTGTACTTATGTATTATCACAACCGTAAATTGGGGACATTATATTAAACGAAGCACATGGTTGCCAATTCAACTCGTACGACACAGCAAAATCAGGGTGGCCAATTTAGCGAATTATGTTGAACTTTGGAATTGTTTTGAAGTACTTATGAGTACTGAATTTTTTATACAGCATAAATATTCTGTTTCTTATCCCACTTGACCTATTGAAACATTTATATCAATTCCATGAGCCCGTGTGTTTTTAAGCAATGGAGAACTGTAACAGGGCTTGAGAGCAGTTGCGTTGAAATTCTATCTGAATTTCGTTTCATTCAGTCGTTTCTCCTCTAAATATTAATAATTGTGTGATTTTTTTAAGATAAAGATAGAGCTTACTACATTATTCTCTGACTCGATTTATTTAATATTCTATTCTTCGCTCTTACAAAAACGTTGCCATTCACTAAAATACAAAACATTTCCAAGCATAAATTATTAGCAATTAGCACGTGCATTTACTCAATTTTTAAACAAAGTAAAATTTCAGTAAATTAAATAAAACCTTAGAAAATATATAAAAATGAATTAAAAATGCTAATTACAATAATTGCACGTGCTTTTCAGTTTCTAAATGAAAATAAACGACATATTTCTCAACAAGAAGGCTTGTAACAAGCTAGCTCTTATAGCAACCAATACAAGTCATGTTCAAGGGCGAAATATTTAGTATACAATATTCTGTGTACTATGTAAAGTTTGGTGACATAGCAAATGGGGGGGGGGAGGGTGCTCCGAATGAAGACTACAGTCAGTTAATGAACGTATCCAGAGCTAGCGAAGGTTTTGGTAAGACATAAGTTGCGATGTCACGTGCTTCATTTCTACGGTGCTGCTATCTTTTTGTAGATTGATTGCTTTAAGTTGATTTGGCAGGTATATCTTAAGTTTTCGTGTTGGTTGTACCATTTAATAGAAGTATGAAATCGTCTGCTCACGATGGTAGCACGCGATAAATACTATATTTCTGGCAACGGATCTAGGATTTGATAAATGATGTAGAATGATGGAATGAGCTGTTTAAATTATGATGGATAACTGCGTTTTTTCCCTTCTCACTGAAGTTGAGTACGATATTTAAGAACCTGAAGACAGAGCCATTGTAGACGAAGTTTCTTTTATGTTGACTGCAAGTCATAATTTCTACAATTAGGTTATTTAATACTAGCTGAAATGCCCGTTCTTCGCACGGGTTAAATTTTAAAAACAAAAATTCTTCTATCATAGCAATTATAATATTTTTTTAGGGAGGGTAAAACCCTGTATGAAGTAGAAAACCAAAAATTAAAAACATTTTTTTTAAATGAATGTTTACATTAGAAATAATTTTAAACAAATTGTAATTTGGCTTGAAAGTAAATAATAATTTAACAAAAACAAATATTTCAATGTAAGAGAGAAAATTAGCAAGCTAAAGAGTAAATAGATATGAATGAATGCAAATATAAATAAAAATTATTACAGAAAAGTGATATCAGTAGTGAGTTTCTGCTATGGGAGAAATAACCTGCAATAGATGAGACGAAAGAAAAAATGAATGATGATAAACTGATTCACTAAATGCTATCGTGAATAAGAAATATTAGAAAGCATTCAACTGAAAAAAAAATTAAATTAGCATTGCACCCATACCTCATATAATACGATCTAACATCTCAGTAATACATCTAATTTAGAGTATTAGTTCAGAACTTAAATAGGAATTATATTTTAATTTAAATTAAAAGGTTATTAAAACAGAAAAAGTAAGCCCTAAATTTGATAAAATTGCCATAAACGGTTCTGAACAACAAAAAAGCACATAACTGAAAATCTTAAATATTTAAAATTGAAAAAGAAATAAAAAAATATAAAAGTAACCTTACATATAGTACATTGAAATTATAATATTAATTCAAATCAAAAAGCTACTTCAAATTGATAAGTTAAGATTTGATTTTGATGAAACTATCATAAGCAGCTCAGAACAAAACAAAAAAAGCATGACAAAAAATATTATACGTAAATAGAAATTCTAAATTAAAATCACAATATTGACAATCTGTTAATATCAGTTTACATTGAGTGTCATTTTCTAAAGTTACATTTTTCTACTTTTTTGTTACAATGGAAAAACATGGAATCTGCCAATAAAGGAAGAGGGTACTTATGTATTGGCGTCACCGCAGCAAAATTTGCACCACGATATCAAAATAACAGATTCTTATGTGTCTTATAAGGGAAAAAAATCAAATTTTGGTGAAAAAAGTACCACTTTGGCTACAGTGACTCTAATACGTAAGTATCAGGAAAAGTAGTAACCTTTTCAATAGAAGAAAATGTAGGTTCTTAGATTTTATTGCACCAATGTCAATGTTCAAAATAACTCACCAAGTTGGCAACACTGATTTCACGTGTCGTACCCGTTCTTCGCACGGGTTAAATTTTTTAAAAAATCCAGCTTTTTTTTTGCAAACATGATATATTTTAAAGAGGACTGAGCCATTACAGGGCAGTGTATCTAAAAGTTAGAAGTTATTTTTTTTATGAGTGTTCATATTGAAATTTTGCTTAACAGTTAAGAATGATTTCATATGAAGTATGTAATGTAAGAGAGAAAATTAACATGCTAAAAAGGTAAATAGGAATTAAAATATAAATACAAATTATAAAGGAAAGTGATAATAGTAGTATATTTCTGCTATGGGAACTATGAGTAAAATAACATGAAATATATAAATCAGAAGAAAAATTAATTACGATAAACCCTTTCACTAAAATATTATCATAAATAAAATATTAGGAAGCCTTCAACTGGAAAAAAATTAAATTAGTACAAACTAAAATTTTAAAAAATATCTAAAATAGGCCTATATTATAATAAACTATTAAGTTAAATTCACTGTCGCATTAAATTACATGAGGAATGGATGTAATACTATCCAACATCTATATTAGATTAAATATAAAATTTAGATGTAATACAATAGAGAAAAAATTAAATTAGCAAGAACCAAAATAAAAAAAACCCATCTAAAACAGATTTAAAAAAAGCAACATAAAAAAAAAATATGAACCTAATGAGAGAAATACTAAACCTTGATGATAAAAAATTAATTTTTTGAACAATACTTTTTGCAATATTTCGATTAAAAATATTTGTTATTCAGTCGTAAAGAACAAACAAATGAGAAAATACAATGATAAATAATTAGTGATCATTGAAACATATCATATGGACAGCATATGTATAAATTATATGATCTTCATAAAACTAAATAAGGAACATATCAGAAGCAAAATTAAACCTTGATGTCATGAGAAGTAAAATCGCATCAACATTTAATTTTAAAGAAATCCAAAGAGAAATATGAGAAAATCGTATCAAGCTGCATCTTTTTTTCACAAACATTTTTGGATCACAAATGATATAAATAAATTTATATACTTGAAGATTGTCAGAAGCAAAATTAAGCCATGATATGCCATGTGACAAAAAATCTGATCAACATTAATCAGCATCTGAAACGTTTTTCTGAAATGATGAAAATATGGTATTTGCTGATGAAGGAAAGAAAGCAATAATCTTTTTTTTCAACCAAAAAAAAAATGTCATAGAAATGTATACATATGTAACAAATATATACAATGCATATGTATAAAATCTTCAAAAATCAAAATGAAGAACCGATTGTCAGAAGGAAAATTAAACCATAATGCAACACAACAAAAAATTGCATTAACTCAGAATTTTGAAGTGCAAAAGAAAATTACTTTGTTATGCATTCAATCACATCAATAGTTTCCATGAAGATCTTCTTGATAAATAAAGTTAACCTTCTTTCCATGAGATCAAAAAATGAGTACTTATCGGTTATAAAAACTATGAGGAGAAAAAAATAAAATAAGCAGCATGTAGAACATATGCCAAAATCTATTTAATAACAGGTTGGAAAATATGCCAGAAAATCTCATATATAAGTAAAAATTCATATTAGCCCTTCGTGTTTCTTACGTATTAGCATCACTACAAACCAAACTGGCACTAAGCAAATCCCAACAAAATGTGACTGATTTTTTTTATCTATAAAAAACATAAATCTGTATTCTTGTGTATTAACATCAACGCAGTCAAAATTTGGACCACGCAAATCGTGCTATTTTAAATTTTTTTTAAGCATAGTACTACTTTCTGTTAGTAAAAAGTTCATTAGTTGCATTATTGTAAAATACAACATGTGAAAATGCGCTAAAATTACTTGGCCATGCCAATGATTGATATCTTGTTTAATATAAAAACACGCAAGAATCTTTGTTATTACTGCTTAGGACCCAAACGGTTAAGACTGTATTCTGATAGGAAGATGCATCGGTCTTCCAGCTAAACATGTTATATATTTTTTCAATAACTAAATTAGTTTAATTTACATTGTTTTACGTTATTTTTGGTATGATTATTCCAAACCTTTTCTGGGTTTAGATTTAATTCTGTCATTTCTTTTCAACTTAAAAATTTGATTTATTTGGTGTGTAGTCAATTGTAATACCTATTTTTATTTAAGGCTGTGTCAGGTTTATTATTCTATTTTCATTTTGACCTTTATATGTATACATTTGATTCTTCTGTACTGTTTCTGGTTTTAGATTTTATCTAGTCATTTTTTCCCAGCTTAAAAATTTCTGATGACTTAAGTGTTGCTTTCAAAAATTTCGATTCAATATAAGAAGAAACAAATACATAGGTATCCCAGTTTTTGCCACTGAACCTCATGTTTTTAACAGTTTGAAAATTCTCACCAAAATACAGCAAAGAGATATCCCTTATGAAAAATCTGGAAACCGAAAGAACAGAGTTCAGACAGCCTGTAACTCAGAAGCGGAGCAGTAAGTCCTAGGGTTCAACATGGCAGTTTTATACGCTTCACCAGATGAGTAGTTGTTCAATTCATGATCAAGTGTAAATACCTTAAATCTATTCCAGTTGTCGATAATAAATGAACAGCCCGTCGGACAATAATACTGGATTGCACACAACAAATAAGAAATTGAACTGAAGAGACAGAAGCCATCACCATCATTTGGGACAACTTGGCAAGGGGATGTATCATACCTAAAATTCAACAGCTCGTATACTTGGGTCATTGTTTAGAACAACATATTAATCAACACTAACAATTGAAAATAATTACCTCTAATGGTAGTTCATAAAATAAACGTGGCACTTAACCTAAAATAGTATAAACACAACATCTAAACAAAATCTAAACAATCAACATTAACAACTGAAAACCATAGAAATGCATATTAAACCAATTCAATTTAGAATTACTGTAAAAAAAAAATTATAACATGAAGCCTCTGACCACAAAAAAAACTCAGAAATTCTGGAAGATAAATGACACAGTTTAATCTAAAACCAGAATCAAATGAATACATGAAGGTCGAAATGAAAAAAGAATAAATGTGACGCTGCCTTAAAACAAAACAGAAATTACAATTGACTACACACAAATCAGAAATTTTTAAGCTGAAAAAAAAAATTAAATCTAAACCCATAAATGGTTCGGAATAATCATTCAAAATATAAGCAAAACAAAAGTGTATATTAAACGAATTTAATTTAGTTATTGAAAAAATACATAATAGGCTTAACTGGAAAACCAATGCATCTTCCAACTGTTTACTGTTAACAAATTAGTGTTGCCAATCCGAAAAATAAAATTTAGAAAAAACATTTTCTTAGGATGATTTTTTTCGAAAAACAACTGTAATTCCTCCACTAAGAGTTTAAAAAACGAATAAATACAACCATAAATAAGTATATTTACTATAAAATGTGTTGAAATTCCCCCCAAAACAGCTCGAAACATTAATTTTTGCAAAGTTATGACTTGGAATGGCTGATGACGTCATATCTCCATTTAACTGAAAAATCGCATAAAAATTGAATTTTAAAAAAATCTAAAGTGAATTTAAAAAAAAAACTCTTCGAGGTTAATAGCATAACGACCTATAGCTTCTACATGCCAAGTTTCATACTTCTGGGCTGCTTAATTTTGCCGAAACAGCTGAAACACACAAGCTTTCACTGATTAGTACAGATTTAGCTGAAAAATCGCTTAAAAATTGAATTTTAAAAAATTCTAAAGCGAATTTCGAAAAAAGCTCTTCGAGGTTAATAGCATAACAACATATAGCTTCTACATGCCAAGTTTCATACTTCTGTATTGCTTAATCTCGCCGGAACAGCTGAAACACACACACACACAAACTCTTTCTTTTATTAGTATAGATACGGTTTCCTGTTTAATTGATTTTCTTGAATCCACTGACTATGAATACAAAAGCGTCAGTACAATTTTTAGACACTTGTGCATTATGTCAGATGAAATTTAATGACAACAATTAAAAAAGATTCGCTGAAATTCTTCTCAGTTATGTATTTGAAATATCAATTGCCGATACTCTACACATTTAATTAATTTCTAAAAACAACAAGAATTTTAAAATGACAGTAAATAAGTAATTTTTAATTCTCTAGGAAAAAAAATTGAACCATACCGAGTAGGCCCTTACAGAAGAAATTTGAGGCCTGAAAAATTAGGAGAGCAACATTTGTATATGCTGTTGAATGAAACTTCATATATAGAATTGTATCTCTCTCTCTCTCTCTCATTTAACTTTTCTTAATAAAGCCATTACTCAAGTATAATTTAGTATGCATATGAAGTGGCGTTTTTATCCGGATAAGACAGAACCCGGGACCTTTGGGTCCGAAGCTGAGTAACTTAACCACTACACCAAAATGATCATCATGGTGCGGAGGTTGTTACTGGCTTATATAGATAATATCACTACACATATAATATTTCAAAAAAGTTTCTCTAAAGATAAATTATTATTCCTGAAGAAATTAATTAGTCATTTATATACTATATCCTGCTCTTTTAAAATAATTATTGATATAGAATATATAATTTCCTCAATAATTGCTAACAATAAAACCAATTACATAAATTTGAATTATTTATCTGAAGAAATTCATTAATTGCTTACATAATGTGTATCTACCTTTTCTCTTAAAAGTATTATTAACATAGTATGTATAAATTCTGCACTAATTGCTACAATAAAAGTAATTTGAAAAATTGAATAATGTTTACTGTTACATTAAACTTTAAAAAATTCTAAATAGTTAATATTAAAGAAAATTGAAAAATCTGGAAGAAAATGTGCAAAATAAAGACAAAAAGAATGAAAAAAAAGAGACCAGTAAAATACATTTAAAGGTAGTTTACTTATTGAATTTCGTTCTGATAATAAGAAGTAATATATATCTTCTGTCACATTATTCTTTTATTCTGAACACAAACTACAATTAATTGTCACGATATTAGTGATGTAAGGGTGTAAGACTGGCACACTTATAGCACGTAATTTTTGTTAAGATCACTTTAAAATAATAATATCCTTTTTAAAAACTAGTGTCCCTGAACTATTTCATTTATCTCCAACTTTTAATTATTTTCAATAATCTATAATCCCTAATTTTTAAGAGCATAGCAATTGCAGTCTAGTTTTTTTTAAATGTATCTTAGCTCAAAACACACTAAAGTACAAGAATCATGAAAAATCTTTGTTCTGAGGGAGAAAATAAATTGTAATAAGTCCAGTTAATTACATATATAAGATTTTTCGGTACTTTTTTCTTTCGTCGGCGCAGGCGATAAAATCGCCAAAAGTGATGTAATCGACGCCAATCTGAATATGCCCTCTAGTAACATTTTATCGCCACATTTTCAAAACAATTAATCGTCTTTTCTGAACAGTAAAGTCTTTTTCATAGTAAATCAGACGGATTGAAAATCTATGAGATCTAATGGCTTTAAACGTTTTTTTTATGTGAATACTGTGTCACCAATAAAGCCTGCTTGGCGATATTTGCACAAACAAAACGGAAACCCCATATGGTTTATCCTTATTCATATGCATCAAAGTTTAATAAATATGTCTCTTTGGCAAATTATGAAACTTTACAGATATTTTTATTGATATGCATATATTTCATCTTAAAACGCCATAAAAAATAGCATGGAAAATTAATAAAAAGTATTGAATCTGAAATTGCAAACAATTTTGGATACTTACGTACTATCGCATCAATGCCAACATTCAAGATAACTCGCTAAGTTGGCAGTCTTGATTTCGCATGTATCGTGCACTCTGAATTGACAACCATGTGCTTCGTTTCCTATAATGCCGCCAATACAGTTGCAATAATACGTAAGTACCCAATTTTGTTTGCAGACACAAAAGAAAGTTTGCATTTTTTAAGCCTTTATTAGAATTCAAGTGTTGTTTTCATCATCATAACTCAAAATAAAATTATTCGACTTTTATATATTTATTTATATTGAGTCCTTATATATATATATATATACATATTCACGTTAATTCATCTCTCTCTTGTAGAGAAATTTTGATTATATATATATATATTATATATATATATATATATATATGCCTGATTATTTTAGAGATTCAATCAAAATGTAACGGTAATTACATATTATCACAACTGTATCAGCGATAATGTTGAGACTCTATCTGTGTGTATGTTAATTTCGTTTCATTCAGTTGTTTCACTTTTAAATACGTATTAATAATTGCGTGCTTTTCTTAAGATAAGATACGAGCTTTTGTTACATTATTCTGACTCAATTTATTTTATATATTATTTTCTTAGCTACTAAAGAAAACGTTACCATCCACTAAAACACAATTTTTTCAAACGAAGATAAAAAATAATTAGTACGTACAATTACTCAATATTTAAATGAAGTAAAAGTACAGTAAATTAAACAAAGTTTAGAAAATATAAATAACTTAAAAATGTTAATAAATAATTGCACGTGCTTTTCAGTTTCTAGATGAAAAGAAACGACATATTTCTCAACAAGAAGGCTTGTAACAGATATTATATAAAACGAAGCACATGGTTACCAAATCAGCACGTGAGGCACATATAAAATCAAGGTTACCAACTTTGAAAATTATCTTAAACATTGGCATTGCTGCGATAGAACGTAAGTACATGTTGCCACTCCTAATAAGTTTTGTATTTCCTGTTTGAACTCATTTATTATCTGCAATGTATCGTTTTCTTACTTGAAATCTGGCAACTAAGTAGTAGAGTTTTAGCTTTAATTCAAAAATCGCGGAATTTGTCTGTTGCGTTGTGTTAAGTTAATTTACATTATGTTTACGAAATAAGAAAGTATTTTTAAGTGTATTTCATCTGGAAGATGTACGTATTACAACTATTCTGTCAAACTTCTTCATGTAAATAGCCTCATTATCACTTCTGTCTTGTGAATGTGAAAATAAAACGTATTTGAAAACCAAAGAAGTGATCTGTGTCATAACAGTACCAATGCCACTAATACATTCCAAGTTACGATTCCTAGTAGCATAAAAGCCTCATATCACACATATAAAACTTATATCCCAATAAATCCAATGTTTTTGAAAAAGTAGATAGATTTATATATAGCAAGTTTGGGCCTATATTATTAACTGTATATTTTATATAAAATGAATTATATGCATCAGAAGATAAACTTCCATTATGTTGAAGTAATAATATTTTAAAAACATATTAGATATGATAACCATATTCGAAAAATATTGATTATTCATTAACTTCGACTCCTATTTTAGAAATTGAAAGGAGAACGCAAGTTCTTGAAATATATTACACTTTGGATGAAATAATAATTTTGCCCCCTTACTTTTTTGGTGCCAAAAAATACGATTTTTTTAAAAAAATGGATAGCAAGAAAAACGCCGAAAAAATGTAGTTCCTAAAATACAACACGTGCGTGTGCACGCTGGTTTTTGAACTATTTTTGATGCATTATGAAAAAGATGTTACCTATTTGAAAAGACCGCGACTTACTTTGTAAATGGAGCGGTAAAAGGTTACTTGCAGGAATATTCCATTTGACTTCTGTCGTATTATTTTTGGTGACTTAATCGCTTGTGTCTACGAAATGGATGAGTACCAGTTAATCTATGTTATATCTCTTTCACTCCAACAAACAGATATTCATACTAAATTTCGGACATTCATACCAAATTTCGGACATTCATACAGAAATACTTGCAATCCTTGATTGCAAGTATTTCTGTATGAATCCTAGATTGCAATTGTTAGTTTCTTTTCTCTTCTACTAAAAATTTACCCGTCACAGTTTTAGGGTAAAAACCTCGTTCTCAAAATGGCTATTAAAAAAAACGCCGAAAAAACGTTTCTTAAATGTAACAACGGGAAAAACTTTGGAAATGAATACTTTAGATTGATTTGTTTAGTAACGTTTCTCCCTCTCCCTCAAACCACAATTTGAACATTCATACCACGAATCCATCAATCCCTTATTCATAAAGAAATCAATCACTTCTTTTTTCCCCGCCTCTTTCATTCAAATGTAGGAAAGTTCACTCGTCGCTTCACTTTCAGACATTTTTTTCTTAACCACTCTTGGAAAAATTTCTATCAAACAAACCTTCCTGGTTGACTCAAACTGACCACTGCATGAAAAGCGACTGAAAAGGCTATTCCGAGAAGGGTTTCCAATTCTTTCGGGATGGGGGGGGGTTGTAGACAATGACGCATTCCCCCCCCCCAAAAAACGTTACTAAATCAGGTTGCTCAATAGGGTACAACTGTCATTCGCTTTTGAGAATCTTTTTATTTGGAATATTTTTCTTGAATGTAGTTAGTTGCTTTAAAACACTAATTACATTGGTTTGTGCATGTCACTGAAATTCCAGCAAAACAAATAAGAAGTCAATCGGTCAGGCAAAGATTCATTTCACAAAGTAGATGCAACTCCTTAAGTTATCTAAATGATCTCAGATTTTTTCTTGATTTATATTGTGTTCACCGCCACACAGATGGTTTTTCACTTACAGTTCAACATAGTAACAATAAGCTGTTTAAACAGTTAACAACCATAATTTTTAATTAAAAGCTTTTATTTAACTTACAATGTATGTATGTTATTTGTTCGGGTGGAATCTTGCAACTCAATTTTGACGTTGATATCTTCATCACATTGAGCTGAAATTTTGTATACACGTTTAGCTTGGATGACCAAGCATGTTTCGACCATTTATATTCCGATATTGCAATTAATTTAAAAGATATTAATTAAAAACTTTTAACTAGTTTTGGGTGCCAACTTCGATATGTCTGCATTGTTGTAATAATGTTATTGATACAACAATGACAAAAATTGGCGTCGAAAATCGGTTTTCAGCCAAACTGGAATTTCATAACGTTGCGCTATTGATTGTATTAATTAAATTTGTCTAAAAAATAATTACATTTCTACAACGTAAAAATAATCTAATTTCTACAACGTATGAAATTTTTTTACAAATTTCTATCTATTTTCTTGGATTTAAATTCAAAACAAAAAAAGTAGAGCTATTTTTCAAGTAGATTGGTACATTGTATACCTTTCTCAACGCTGCCAAGTTAAACTGAGATGGAGCATTGTAGAAATTCTTTAAAAAATTTATCTAACTTTAATCTATGAAACTCAGACAAAAAATAATTACAGAATAGGAAAGATCATTTATTTCGTCCCGATACGGTATAATGTTTTTTACAAAATATTAATATTTGTATTTCTTACGATTTTTAGCGCGTTTTTCACGTAGTGGAACAAAAGCGCTATTAGGACGAAAATTTCGTCTTCGTCTCCGTTCCATATTTTGTCGTACCTTTTTCTCAGCCAATAAGCAACCAATTGACCTCGGGTTTTCGGCAGCCCAAGATGAGCCATTTGAGCCCAAGATGAGCCGAATCATATTTAAATTTAATCATTTTTAAATTTGTTTTTTAGTACAGTACACACACACTACTTTCTGTTAGTAAAAAGTTCATTAGTTGCATTATTGTAAAATACAACATGTGAAAAACGCGCTAAAATTACTTGGCCATGCCAATGATTGATATCTTGTTTTTAAATACGACAAAATCGATGCGTTTTTATGAAAATAATGTCTAAATCATTGCGCTTGAATTTTTTTTTGTTTAAATGAATCGACATTCCGTACTAAAACAGCTCATGCTTTGCTTTTTTAGAATCAGTCATTTAAAATATAAAATGCCGAAAACTTTTTTTTTACGATTTTTCAAAAAATACTCAAAATTTTAATTAAACATTTAACAACTTCGTCATTTATGAAGAAAATCTCATAAAACTTTTTTTTCGTGTGTAGGACAATGTTACCCAAGATCTGTACGAAGATTGAAAAAATTGCTTAAAAATTACGGATTTAAGAAAAAATTGTGTTTTTCGACTAGTACACTTTTTGCGAGAATTCATTTAGCTAGACTGTTCGAAAATAACCGGCAAACACCTAGCAATAATGGTGCGTTGAATGAGATGAATAGACTGAGAAACTTGTCCAGGGATAACTAAAAAGTTAAAAATAAATTAAAAGTAAAAAAACCTTTTTAAAAACAAGCTTTTATTTAAACGCGCTAAAAAGAATAAAATAAATTTTTCTTTAAAACTTTTTTTACTATCAACTTATAACGTCATTACACAATTTATATGATATAAAAGCTCGTCGCGAGATTTACCTCTGCAGATAAACAAGTAAATTACAAAACTTGATCTGATTGATTTTAATTTTTAAAAATTTCAAACTAAGTAAATAAGAGTACTTTAATCTCGCGACGAGCAATCTTACACTATTAAAATTCGAAGGTAAACAAACGTATCTATCTATCTATCTATCTATGTGCGTCTATCTTCTCACGAACAGCACAACGCAGAAAGTCGCAGAAGGTACCAAAAGATCGTGAATTTTCCGGGGAAGCCGTATTGCCTATTTATATTCCGATATTGTAATTAGTTAAAAAGATATTAATTAAAAACCTTAAAACGCCTAATTGTTTTACTCTTGCCGGTTGTTTATTTGGCGGAACTTCCCTTCCGTTTCGGCCGAGCGGTAATCTTACGTTTTCCATCATATTAAAATTGTCATCTAATTTTCAGTGTCGAAATGAGACAAAAATTAATTACAGAATCCGAAAGATCATTTATTTCGCCACGACATGGTATAACTTCTTTTGTAAAATAACGATATTTTCTATTTTTTTCGAATTTTTTAAAATAGTGTTAAAACTGATGCGTTTTTATGAAAATTATTTCTAAATCGTTGGGTATGAATTACTTTTCGTGTTATTAAATCGATATTCTACACTAATTAACTTCAAGCCTTTCTCTTTTAGATCCATTCATTTAAAAAATAAAATTCCCAAAACTTTTTTTTAAAGAATTTTTAAAAAGTAGTCTCAATTTTTACTTCACATTGAATAACTTCTTCAATGATTGAATTCACTTGCGCATTCAATGCATTTCTGAGATTCATTTAAAATATTTATCAGTATCGAAATTTTTGTTCAATTTCATAAAACTTATAGTTTACTTTAAAATAATGCGTAATTGCATGAAACTTTTTTCCCCGTGTCGAATATTTCAAAAAATCCTCACAATTTTACTTCAAGATTTAAAATAGTAGTGAAATTTTGTAATTTTAAAAATTTCTACTTCTCTGTCTTTTTTCACATACAACTATTTTTAAAAAAGCTACATTTCGTTTCCGGGGCCTAAAAAATTGCAACTAAAGAACTGAAATGTGAGGGATTTTTAAAAAGTCGCAATGTTCACCTACTCCAGAGTTTTTTGGCGACGGACTTCGAAATTTTCAATTTAAAACTTTTAGAATCAGTGATTTTAAAAAAAAGCCAAAAACTTTTTGGAACAAATTTTAATAAAACACTCAAAATACTTAAATCAATCATTTAATAATTTCTTCTTTTATAAAGGTAATTGCATGAAAATTTTTTCCCCCGAGTCGAATATTTCAATAAATCCTTACAATTTTACTACAAGAATTAAAATTGTAGTGAAATTTTGTAATTTGAAAAATTTATACTTTCTGTCTTTTTTTCAGCATACAACTATTTTTAAAAAAACTACATTTTCGTTTCCGGGAAATAAAAAATTGCAACGAAAGAATTGGAAAGTGAGTGGGTGATTTTAAAATTCACCCTGTTTGCCTATTTAAGGGTTTTTGGTGACGGACCTCAAAATTTTCAACCATGCTCAAGTGACGAGGACGACACCTGAGCATTCACCCATCTTTAAGAATTACCACACCACACCAACGCAAGAAAAAATTTCGAAAAAGGGAGTTTTTATGACACAGTTAAAGAAATCACTCACATCGCGCGCATACACACACACAAGTGCTATCGGCCTGAGGGAAACACGAAATTTCCATGGGGAGGAAATTATTCACTCAGGAAAAGGAAAGAATTGGAAAGTGAGTGGGTGATTTTTAAATTCGCACTGTTTGCCTATTCAAGGGTTTTTGGTGACGGACCTCGAAATTTTCAACCATGCTCAAGTGACGAGGATGACACCTGAGCATTCCCCCATCTTTAATAATTACCACACCACACCAACGCAAGAACAAATTTCGAAAAAGGGAGTTTTTATGACATTGTTAAAGAAATCACACAGATCGCACGCACGCACACACACACACACAAGTGCTATCGGCCTGAGGGAAACACGAAATTTCCATGAGGGTGAAGTTATTCACTCGGTAAAAGCCCGTGCAACGCCGGGCTAAGCGGAGAGGAAAGAAACAAAGAAATCAAAGTAATTTCGAAAAATAATATTGGAAGTGTTGCATTTGTGAAGAGAAGGGAAAATGTTAAGCGGCAAAGCCATGACAGGCACTCACGGGTCATGCACTCACATCGTACGCGTCAAAACCACACAAAAGTGTTGGCGTCAGAAAGAAAGGAGGAAATTAACATGGGGATTAAGTTATACTCTCGGTATAACTTAATCCCCAGGTTAATTTCACATATGCACATATGTATGCACTCGGTAAAAGCCCGTGCAACGCCGGGCCATGAAAGCTAGTATATCATATAAATTGTGTAATGGCGTTATAAGTTGATAGTAAAAAAAGTTTTAAAGAAAAATTTATTTTATTCTTTTTAGCGCGTTTAAATAAAAGCTTGTTTTTAAAAAGGTTTTTTTACTTTTAATTTATTTTTCCTATTTCTCCCAAAGCTTTGATGTTAAATATTGTCTAAGTGGAAGCAAACTGTTCGTCTGTTGTTAAATTTAGATAAGGATTTGCCATCTTTGGAAATGGGGTAACTAACACCTCAGACAATAAGTATTTTCTTCCCGAAATATCAATCTAAAGAACACAAAAATCTCAGCATCGTGTAAATGATGTGAGTAATCGATTTCATCCAATTCATGGTTGTTAATTTTATCATTAAATCAATTCATTACTGAATTCTGCAAAAGCATTTGGATCCCTTCTTCGGTAAAATGGCATTTACGACTTGTAATGTTATAATATAAATAAATTATAGTTTTAAAAAAACTAAAAATACGCTTTTATAGTTAATTTAACTAAAAAGTAAAAAATAATTTTTAATATAAGAATAAAAGGATTAACGAGAAAATTAATGCCATTTGGGTACAACCGTGGGTACTTGATATCAATTGTGTAATTTCTTACTAGTTCTATTACTAAATGCAGAACTAGTGTGAAAATGTAGTACAAAGCACCCTCACTTTCACCATTAGGACATTAATTTTCCCGTTAATCATTTTATGCTTATATTAAAAAACTATTTTTTACTTTTCAGTTCGATTAACTATAAAAGCGTTTTTTTTTTAGTTTTTAAAAAATTATAATTTATTTTTCATTTTTTAGTTCAATCTACAATTAAAGCGTGTTTTTTTTATTTAAAAAAAATCATTTATTCATTGATGAATTAATTTTAAATGCGTCATTTTTTTTAGAATCTGGGATACCCATTGGTATTTTATCAGTGCATCGATACGGCCTGGTTTGCAAAATGTAGGATCAACTGAAGAAGATGTGGATGAGCCAAGTTTGAAATATTTAATGCGGAAGAAGGTGTTAAGTCAGAGATATTTTTTTACTAAAAAAAATCACCATTTGAATTAACCATGGGTGTTTTCACTTTAAGGTTGTAACTTAATATTTAATACGCCAAATCTGAAAGAAATTTCGAAAACGGGAAATCTAATGACGTTAATGTAGAAATCACACACACAATCAGGGAGTCCTGACCCCGATAAGGAAAGGGGAACTTCCATGCCAATATGCTATTCGAATATGTCCGTGCCACGCCGTGTTAAATGGTGGGTAAAGTAACCCGTCTCATAATGAAAAGAAGTGAACAAATTTTGAAAAAGGGAATTTTATTGGCATATTTATAGAAATCACTCACACGTACACACCCACACAGAAGAGTTTTCATCATGAAGGAAATAGGAAATTAACATGGGGATTACTATATACTATCGGTAAAAGCCCGTGCCCCACCAGGCTAAGCGGGGGGTAAAGAAACAAATAAGTCAAAGTAATTTCGAAAAAGAACAATATAGAAGTGCTAATTTTGTGAAGGGAAGGGGGAAATTTATAAAAGTAGAAAAGACCGTGCAACGCCAGGTCATGCAGCACTCTGTTACTCTTTTTAGGTGATTTCAGACAAACACTTCCCGTCATTCAACGTTCAACGTACGCTGATGAGATCAACGCTTGCTCGAAATCTTCACCATTGTAGCGTAATGTTGAAAAAGTACAGCTGAAAATAAATGTGCGCGTTCAAATGCTTCAAGATCCTCCGCTGAAACATTCTGAAAACAACTGTTAGATATCGGCGATGGAAAAGTTGCTTTCTGCACAATCAATCAATAACTAGCAAAATGCTCTCATTGACCAGATATTTCCCGAAATACACACACAATACTTAAATTATGAGTAGCTGGCAGAAAGAGCAGTTTTGGCAGCAAAAAATGTGGACGTCAACGATTTGAATTTCAAGATACAACAGTTATTGCCAAGGGACTTGATATCATACAAATCTATCGATACCATTTGCGATGCCAATGAAGCGGTAATGTGTCCAGCAGAGTTTTGAACCCATTGGATTTGCCAGGCATGCCACCGTGCCATTTACAACTGAAGGTTGGATCTCCGGTTATTTTACTTTGTAATTTGAACCCACCATGGCTGTGCAATGGCATGCGATTAGCCATTAAAAAATTGATGAAAAACGTTGTCGAAGGTAACATTTTCAATTGGAAGTTCCGTGGAGAAGATGTATTACTAGCACGAATCCGTATTATTCCCGAAGATGTGCCAATTGAATTCAAACGGATTCAATTTCCAATTAGATTGGCATTTGCAATGGCAACCAATAAGTCTCAGGGACAAACGATGTCTGTTTGTGGCTTAGATGTGGATACACCGTGTTTTTCACACGAACAATTATTCGTGGCATGTTCTCGCTTGGGTAAACCACCCAGTTTGTATGTGTTGACTAAAAATAGACTCACTAAAAATAGCGTACACTCCATTGCACTAAGACACTGATAATGTGTTTTTTTTTTTAATTATCATTATTTGTGATAGAGATGCTATTTGAAATTTATTAGTTAAAATAATAAAAGTACAAAGAATTTTAAAAAATTAATGTTTGTTGTTTTGTTACTTTTATAGGCCGTCATTGTTCTCAGCGCTCCATTCCTCTTTCAGTCATTTACCACATTCCCACACACTTACAATGAGTTATTTTTTATTTGACTACCAAAATATTCACTATATAGAAATAATTTACATGGCAAAACAACGTTTGGCAGGTCAGCTAGCATATATATATATATATATATATATATATATTTTATATATATATATATATATATATATAATGATATCTACGTTAAATGTGTTTGCAAAAACGTTGTTGGAAGAAATATATATGATTGTCTTAAATAAAAATATAAAAATAAATTTCTGTTTTTAGAATAACCAACTTTGTGATAGTAAACATAATAGACTAAGATAAATAAACTTTCCTTAATATTGTTTAAGCTTACAATTTAATATGTTTCCAATGCTTGCCCTTTTTTTTTTGTCAAAATTCGATCAAGTGAAGTAATTTTGTATATATATATATATATTTCTTTTAAACCGGAAAAACATTACTTTTAAGGCTTCTGTTCTCCCAATATCATTATTTTCTTCATTCCTTATTGATAAAACAAAAGTAGAACACATTTCCTACCTGCCAGTACTTTTTCTGATGCTTTTAAACAGGATAAATTTGAAAAGTTTTAATAAAATTTTCGTGGGATTAACGTTATGTTTTGTTAGTTATTTGTAAAGGCAAAAGCTTTAGTTTCAATTTAAAAGGAGAAGAGGGATGACTCTTATATATTTTTTGATATTTTTTAATATTTTATTTTAACAATTTTCATATCATTGGTATATAAAATTTTAAATAAATGGGAAACATTTTCTTTTCCTTTTTAAAAAGGTTGATCGGAATTATGGTTTATACAAAAACCGACTTTTTGAAAAACTGGCTTAAACCGGTTTTCGAATTTTTGTTAAAATTAAAAATAGAATAGAAAATATAATTTCATTTAATTTGTATGAAACTACAAAAACTGAAATCGATATCAAAGTCAAAGTATACATATAAATAATAATTACTCATACATATTACTTATGCAAAACAATGAACATTAAAACAAATATTTCAAATAATATTTATATTATTTTCACTAATTTTAATTTCTTCTAAGAAAATATATTAAAAAACCTGAAATATCCATCGAACGGTTGCTAACTCTTTTCTTATTTTGGACACAATATTGCCTGAAATTGAAAACACTTGTTCACTAGCTACTGAGCTTGGTTTTATTGTTTTTAGGGCATCAAATAACAAATTGTAGTTTTTTGTTCTTTTATTTCTTGCCTCAAATAATAAAAATTCAGATTTTTCAGGGCTTGTTTAAAAAAGTATTACTCCGATGAGTAGTTTCTTTGATTTGCTCTTCATCAGAGTTAGTTACTACTTATAAGTATATGTATTTCGAAATAACATTCTGGACACAATATCCTTTCAGATAACGCAATACTTTCAGTTTTTGAAGCTAAAGAAAATACAACAGAATGTGTCGCTGAACTAGAAATTTTTTGTGAGTTTTGCAAATAAAGCCAAATAGTTGCTAATCCTATATAATAATATGAATGCTTTAAACTGGTTTTCTTTTAAAAACAGTTTTCAAATGTGACAGATTTACCTTAAAAACCGAGTTTGAAAAACCGTTAAACCCTAGTTAGAATAAGGAAAAAGATTTTATTTGGGAAAAAACCCATATTAAAATTGTAAAATCTGTTTCATTTGAGACTAAAAATAAGCTCATACATCATTGGTGTATTCTTATTAAAATTAATACACAGATTTTTTTTCAAAGGTTCAAAAAGTTGACATAGTCCATTTTGTATGATTCTGTGTCATGTAAAAGATCCCTTGTGTGCCATTTTGGCTTGGGTGCTCATGGCAAAATTACATCCTAACTTCGCATCGTTAAAGCTCTGGGGAGGAAACTGGGTGTCAAAACTACTTGCGATGATTGGTATTCCTCCCGAAGTGTGCCGCACTAATAAGCCAGCTCCTGGAGAATATACTAGGTCTGCAATAGTTAAACACCAATACGCAACCCATTAGATATAAAAAATACTCAACAGACGCAAATCATTTAAATTCAATTAAAATCCTTTAAATCAGTGAGAATATACAAGAGATTACTTTTACAAAATGTAATTCATTTTGAGTAATAGTTACATAAAATAAAGATAAAAAAGAAATATAAACTATATAAATAATAAATAGTTATATTTCGCTTAAAAATTAACTTTTTTTGTAACTACTCAAAAATTTTTTGTTACTAGTACTTTAATGTGTGTATGTGTTTTAGAGATTTTCAAATGAACTGTTTTTCTTCTTAAAAGGTAATCGATATTAAAATTTTTCTTGTATGTGACTTCTTTCAGACAGTCTAATGAACATATTAAAAACACTAAATATTACTTCTAATGTAGTACTTAGTCTTAATGCTAAAACAGTAAAAAATACGTAAAACATTATGAACTGATAAAAAAAGTTAAGAATAAGTAATTACCCGCATTAAATCTGGTGTTCGAATATATATATATATATAAAAAATTATAAGTCACACTTATATATAATGACAGACTTTTTGTGGCCGTCATTTCAAGAAGCGTTGCTGATGTTTTTGAATTTCTTGTTTAGTTGCAGGTAAGGTGCCATATTTGGTATTTTTTTCACTTAATAGTAAAGCATGAATTCCATTTTTAAATAAATATAATTAATTAATTTCTTAAGTAATTTATACTGAAATAAGTAATGAATAATGGGTTGAAGTGTGGCCCATGGCGAAGTCAATTTCTTTTGGTGACCAAAGAGGGTCGCCAATCAACTTAATTTAGCGCTAGGTGTTTTTGTCGACCGGATTCGATAGCCAAGCTACATAATTTAACGGCAAGTATTCCAAGAATTTACAAACTGTAATTTTGAAATAAAAATGAAGATATATTAATGTGAAAAAGAAAGAAATATTTATAGATTTTATCATTAATGCATAAAATTAAAATTTTTAGTTTTTTAAAGAAAAGGAAATCGTAAATTAGAATATTAATGAAAACGGCTTACCTGCTCTCAGGAAAGTTCTAAAGGAGGGTAAATTTCTTTCAGTCACATTTTGATACATATTTCTTTCCAAAAACTCATTCTTCGAAACATTATGTTCTAAAGAAAGGAAGCCGTGTGCGATTCGACTTCCGCACCCACATATTCATCAATATTAGAATCTCACGCATACTCGGCTTACTTTCTTCGAATCAGCTATTCTTTCTTACATATCTTTTTATACGATGCGCATTCGCTCCTATTTTTTGCTTTTATCCATCACTCGAATCCTTTTAATCAAACGCATTCAAGGGCGTCTTAAGACTTCTTGAACCCCTGGGCCCCTTCGAAAGGTAGGCTTTGGGCACCTACACAAATGTAGTCCCCATCTTTGACCTTAAAAGTAGACAGTGCATAGCATACATTTTCAAATACTCGTACAAACAATAACCCAAAGCAAATAAATGCATGATTTAAAATCACACAAACCGGCTCGATTGACAACCACTTTTTGACTGAATGAGTAATGATGGCGTATGGTAGTAAGCCTAGACCTAGACATGGACGATGGTCATCACATGTAGCCAGTTGAAATATCGTCCAGAATTCCCAGTTTTTCGGAGAATACTACAAGAAATAACATTTGACGGTTGATATTATTCAAATCGTGATCTTATGAAGTCCGAGGAGTCAAGATCCAGAAAAGGCCCCCATAGTGGCCGAAGCCCTGGGCCAGGGCCCAGTTGGTCCATGCCTTAAGACGTCCCTGAACGCATTGCTTCCTTGCAAACCAAACATTCAGCATTTGCAGCAATCAATCCGTTTTCCGTGCACCACTGTATTACAGAGAATTTCCTCTTTCGTTCCAAATTATATAAACGAAAAAAAAAATTTTTAAAAATGCAGATTATACCTATCAGACATACGGTTCTGGATAAGTCGAAGGAAAAAACGAAAAAGCATGAAAAGGGAACATTAAAAAAATGATTGAAAACTGTAAAATTCTCTACGGATGAAATCCAAGTTCAAAATGAAAAATAAATTTAAATTGGAATTATTAATTTGAAAATCGTCTGCTTGTGTTGAAAATATCCACAATTTTTGTTAATTAGCCAAAGCAATTTTTAAAAAGAGCACGTGACCTTATCTGCATAAGACCACAAATCCAAATTCGAAGGTTATCAAATTAAACAGGGTGCCAGAATGAATTCGTTATCTCACTTTGTCATTTAGATAAAAAATCTCCGAATCCAAATAAAAATCGCCAAAAACCAATAATTAAAAATTCGCCAAATCTAAAAGCCTCCCTCGCACTTCATTTTTTATAGTTACTCACTTGAAGCCTGCATTAATAACGCATAAATAATAAAGTGAATAACTTTATAAAAATAACTTCTTTTCTGAATAATGATGTTTAGCGTGCTAGCGAATTTTATATATATTTGACTGCAAACTTTCTAAAAGTAGTGCTCAGTATCCAGTGTATATAAGTTAGTCTTATAAATGCCATTGACATTTATATTAGTCAGGGAAACTGATTAACCATGAAATAACAACAAAATATGCAATAATTACATCTTTTTAGCAATTTCTTACTATATTCAAAAGCAAAAACGGTTTTTTTAATTTATGCCATAAGATGACATTTTTTTTGTCAATAAATTATTAACGTAGTATTACTTTAATTCGCTATTTTTTTTGCTTTTGTTGCATTTTTAAAAACACAACATTATCAGATACTTACGCACTAACGTAAAAATGCCAACGTTCAAGATAACTCGCCAAGTTGGCAACCCTAATTTTTCATGCGTCGTACGCGATGAATTGACAACCATATATTTCGCTTCATATAATATCGCTAATATGTTTGCGATAATATAAAAGAAAACCAATTGTCAAATTATAGATTCTATTTAAATAAATTATAAACTTTTCACTAAATACTTTTGTAATAATTAAAATAAAGGAACTTTTTTGAGGCCAAAATATTGCATTGTTCATAATTGGCGACTTTGTATTTAGCAAGTTCAAAATAGGAAAAATTTCTGTTTTTCAACTAATAATGGTAGATTTAAAAATTAGCATAAAAAATAGGTTTTTTTGGCTACCTTTAGGACGTTAGTTTAAAAAAAAAAGAGTTGGTGGTTTTCGAGATATTTGGTACTTTTTAGATCAGGAATTTTCTGTACTAAATTAGTACATTTTGGCTTTTTTCCTTGATGATTATCATTCACGTAATTAAAAGTAGAGTTATATATGTATTGTAGTTAAATTTTCATATATAAAAAAGTAAGTCTTAAGAGTTCTTTTTTTTTCCAATTTGTAATACTGCACTTTGACATAAAATCTCCAAGTAATGGATGCATGTAAAATTCTTGGTATTTACGTATTAGACTGTGTGTATGTGTGTGTTGATCAATTTCATCTAATTAAAGAAAAACATCACCAAATCAGAAGACGTCACCAAAGAATGCCATCGTATGCATGAACAAAACTGTCGTGTTTGTGTGTGTGTGTAAATGCGTTTGAACAATTTTTCCACAGTTGCATGTATAATGTGGCATTTGATGATATTTTTCATTTAACAATTTGATTGATGGTATAATAAGTAAATACCCAATTTGCTTAATCAATTTATTTTGGTACTTACGTATTATCACAACAATCAGGATAACTCGCCAAATTGGCGACCTCCATTTAGCATGTGTCGTATGCGCGGAATCGGCAATGATGGACTTCGTTTCATATAATGTCGCCTATAGTTTGCGATAATATTTAAGTACCTTTATATATATATATTTTTTGGTACTTAAGTATTGAAGTCAAAGCATTAAAATCCATACCACGTGAATTTCCTCATAATATCAAAATCCCAAAAAGATGCTCTCTCTCTTACGGGTTTTATTTTTAAAAAAAACTCCAATCAGCCAGATTTTGGTAAAAAATGGCACGATTCATATGGCATAAATTTTCTGTGGTGACGCTAATACTCAAGTACCAATTGTTTGATAGCTTACCGTTTTTAGCATGTGGTTCTCTTGTATTATATTGTTCCAAATTTTATATCACTGAAGGAAAATTGATGAAATTGTCAAATTGGCCACTGGTCCAGCAAATTTTTAGAAATTGCCAATTAGGCGATCAGATAACGAATTCATTCTGGCTTTCGGACTCCTATCGCTAAGTGAGGTAGCTTGGCGATCAATTTTGGCCGCCAAAAGAAATTGACATCGCCAAGGGTCCCCTATACTACATTTTAACCCTTAATTTAAATCAAGACCCTTTCCTTACACTCATACACACATAATAATTTTCCTCTTTCACACCTGGCTGATTTCTGCAATACCATTCAAAACCATAATTTACTTTCTTATCCGTTCTCTCTCTCAAATCGATACTTTTTCGACATTTCGGACATGCATACGATGATCCAACTAAACCTTCTTTCATTCACCATTTTAAAAAATCGTTTTCTTTCCAAACAAGGCAAAAAAACAGGGCCACTCACAAGCAGAGCTATTTACAATGCTTATAATACACTTAGTTACAAAACTTTTACGTTGATGGAACAAGAACTCGCAGGCTCGTGAACAGTCTGTTCTTTTCACATTAACTAATAATCGGTTATTTTAAAACAGTAAAAATGCGTGAAAAGGCACAGATATCTTAAAAAACTGTTAAAATTAAAGAAATGTAATGAGTATAAGCGAAATTGTGCCGATCCGACTTCTCCCTCACTGATACAAAAATCCAGATAGTTACCAGATTTGGCAAGAAAACACTTGGCTGGATAAGTGGCTGATTCGACAATCCAACCGGAATTGTACTTTTCAAATAAGAAAGGAACTCTTCCTTTTTATAGTGTGGATAACTTTTTATTTGATTTAGTGGATTTTTACATGAATGCACTATCATTCATAGCACAGTTTTCAGTGAAATTTACAAAACTACTTTGAGGTAATACAATCATTTGAAACTGTTGCGCCAAACGTGGGTCTTTCCTCACAGCAGAATTGACATGACTGGGATTGATTCGTTGTGACATATTTTTCCGTGTCTCTTCCAAAGCTGCTTTTACAATTTCTGTCCCGAAGTACTCCAGGATTGCTGTTAAGTACACTGCCGCATATTTACTTGTCCGGGGCAATATCGCTTTATTTTTCAGCATAGCTTTGACTCTGGAAACAGGGAATAGAAGACCAGCTTTTTTTGACTTAGACATACGACGGCTTATAGGCATTTCTTTTATTAAAAAGTTATTCAGTTAACTGTTGGAGACGTATTTTTAATCGCCTAGGGCTTAAATCATTAGGAAGATAATAAAAAGTGTAACTATACATCCATATTATAGCAACTTAAATTATTTGATTGAAAAATTTAAACTGCTTTGCAGTAAAACGAAGAAATTGACTTCAAAATTCAGACTAAGTTGAGATGTTTTTGACTGATTATCTTGTAAAGTATCTAAAATTTTATATATGAAGTTTTCATTCAAATAAAGTATAACATTTAAGCCACGAGTACAATTTGGTGATGAATAGACCCCAACTAGAGGGTGCTGCGATTGTTTAGCGATTGAACGTGATTATCAAATAAACAGGAACAGCTAATCGTATTACACTTATGGTTGTGTGCTAACCGTCGATTTTACTTACATTCAAATTATATATTCTTTAAATTTTTTCAGTACTCTAAATATTTTTGATATATTTTCTAGTCTTTTGTTTTTTGCATAGTTTTATAATTTACAGTATTAGATTAATATTTCTGTTTTTTTGACCCTGTGTCTTGTGTTTTTGTATACTTTTAGGCTTAGTATTTAGTTTGCCAGCCACATTTGTGTTTCAAAAAATTATGGATCATTCAACTGAACACACAAATTCTTTATACTTTAAAATTAAGTGATAAAGTGTAACGGGAGGGGAAGAGGGGGAGGCTTTCCGATTTCATATTTTTGATGATTATATATTGATCGCCAATCAACTTAATTTAACAATAGGGGATTTGGGCGACCAGAATTAATAGTCAAGTGAGTATTAACGTCACATTGTTCAGCTACAGGAGGGCTTTGACGACAGTCCTCGTAATTTTGAGCCCTGCTCAAGTGACGAGGACGATACCTGAGCTAGCACTCCCATTTTCTAACTACCACATCAACGGGATGACTTTTGAGCTCTTGACAGATTTAACGTGCATCTCTCCCCTACACAGCAGGTCTTTAGTGGTGCTGGGCTCGAACTCATGACACGCCAGTCATGATACAATACCTTAACCACTAGGCTAAGGCAGCTTTTATCGATAGCCAAGCAAAATAATTTAGCGATAAGTGTTCCGAGAATTTAGAAACCGTAATTTTATAATAAAAATAATGAAATATTAATGTAAAATTCAAAAACAAATATTTATAAGGTTATCAGTAATGCATAAAAAAACCTGTATTTTTTTAAGTTAAAGGAAAGATATATGATAGTAGATGAAATCCGAAACTGCCTCCAAAATACTCCGTTGAATCGAACACGTGGGAATTTGTTGAGCGCTTTATCATGTGATTATGACGTCAGATGAATCGAGTCCATAATTAAATGTTGAATTCAAATTAGTGATTCATAGTGAAAAGCTTGTTGTTGTTTTGTTGTCGTGTCCTTTCCGAAAGTAAGGAATTAAAGTTGCCAGAAACTGTGAGACAGGTTGGACTTCTTAACGATAGATGGCGACACCAACTATCTCCACATCCACAATTTAGGCATAGAATTGGAAGGGAGGGAAATATTTTCCAGCCCCCTTCACTCGTAGTTTGTACACAAGACTTTCGGACCCACTGCTTACAATGGGATGATGCTCCATTAACGTGCATGCTGTTTTGATGCCAAATGTGGCCTTATTTGATTAACTTGATAATTTTTTTAAATTAATTGTATTGTCAATATATCTGTGATCTGAATCTCCACTAAATTATACATAATTACTAATTTTAAAAATCTAGTTTTTGTTGTAATTAAAAGCAGAATTAATGGAACAATGTACAATTGGAACTTACGTGTTATAACGTCAGCCAATTTCACCAAACGAAAAGATATGCCTATTGAAAAAATGTCGCCAAATGTTGTCATTGCTATTATTTATGTATCCAAGCAAGCACGTTATTGGTTTCCATTGTTGGCTGGGTATCACGGGAATTTGGCAACGTTTATGATTTGGCGAAATTTACCGACAGTACAATATGTAAGTATCGTATATTTTGTAAATAATTTTTGCTGATGTGAAATGAATTTACGTTTACTTTATTTGGCTGAATTGAATGTAATAACTTAGATTATGTGAGGCATTAATTCTTTTTCAATTGCGAGTAACAGAAATATGAGTTAATTTGATTTAAAAAAATAACTAAATTTGAAATTGTTTAATATAATCACATTTTTTAAAGTAATCTTTTGTAAAGTTGCAATAAGAAATAAAAATACACTCACTTTTAACATAAATACTCTATCTTTTTATTCTTTAGAAAATAAAGGAAAAATGTAGCAAAACGAGAATTCTTAAAAATACCTTAAGATCTCGAAAAAATATGCATATACTATCACAACAAATAAAATAAGAACTAAAGATTACTTTGTACTTTTTTTAAGTATCAAACAATTTGTAGTCTTTTTTAAATTCACCTTTCATTAGAATTTCCCAAATTCTTTGCGCAGTTTTATTGTATTATGAAAATAATAAATACTAAATTCTTAGATATTTGAAATTCTTAGAGAGCTGAAGTAAAAATAAAAAAGGTATTCGAAATATATGAAAGAAAAATATATTTAGAAATATGTACTAGCTTCAATTTCAGTACATAACTAAGAAAAAAAAATGAGTGCTTAGATATTTAAGTAAAACAAACACACACACACATGTACAAATATATGAATTTAGAAGAAAAAAATAACTTAAAGGCTCACAAATTTCAGCAATAAATAATATATGAAGGAAAATTTTCAATAAAAAACTTAAGTAATTAGATGTTTTTTCGTACTTTTCCCCAATTTTATGAAAAGCATTTTATTTTAATAAAATAATGCCTTTTTAAATAGATTATGAATGTATGGAACAGCTGTGTTGTAAGAATAGGTTTTTTTTTCTGAAACTAAAAGCCTTAAATAAAATTGTTGTTTATGCGAACCAAATAGAACGTTTTTTGTGTGTATTCGCAAAATCCAATTGGGCGGGATTTGAGCCTATTATAATGTTTTTTCCCCGCATTTTTTCAGCTTTCAATCTATTGGTTAGCGTATTGTTATCTACCTTCAAATGCGTTTAGTCTTTTGTTGAGTTTTTAATAAAAGCCAAATATATCATGATAGAACATGATTTTATTTATTTATTTTAATATCATATCTGACACGAAAACTATTTCTCAAAAACAAATAATAATAATAAATGAAATATGCATTTTTTAAAAATAATATACGTCAGAAATTATTAATATAAACATATTTTTAATTAACTATTTTTCTTATCTCAACTTTGATTGTTTGTTTGCTATCCATAAATACAGAATTAAAATGGAACTTTAATCTTTAAAAATGTAGTCTCAATTATCACTGTGTGTGAATGCAACCAATAAAAAACTAAAAAATATCTTCTGATTTGAATTTTTTACCTTTATTATTTTTATAAATAACACCTAACCATTTGTCATATACAAGCATATACTTTTGAAAATAGCATATTTTTTCCGCCTTTTATTTTAACATAGAGTCTCAAATAATGCGCACTTTTCATTTTCCTATACTTTTCTGATTCCAAATTCAAATCCTCCCATCTTATATATCTATTATTCTAAAGTTAAAAAAGAAACGTTCAAAAAAAAGTAACGAATCAAACTTAAAACGTTTTCATTTAGTAATTGAAAATAACTCGACTAGGGCCATTTTGTAAAATCATGTAGTTGAAATAGTGTAAATAAATTTTTGCTTATATTTTTCAATAGAACAAATACAATCTTTAAAATTAAATATAACATTACGTTTTTTAAGGGGGGGGGGTGAATATAATTTCCAGAACATTCCGAATGAGTTCTACTTACACATAACTGAAAGAGTTTTCATTATGCTTGTTTAAATCTTCATGTTTTAGAAAAAATGCATATTTGGTTTCTAACGGATTAAAAATTCATGTTTATATCCACCTGACGAACACTCAATACTCCAATGTGCAAATCTGTTCTGTTCTGCATTAGGTTAGGAAAGACGTTTTTTTTTCCTTAGTTATTAAAGTATGGTTTATTCAGATACACACAGAATGAGTTCGAACTCAAGTTTCTATTTCCACTATAGATAATCACTTCTTGATATTAATTATTCTAAATTACAGTAGTAAAAATAATGCAAATTCAAATGTTACTGTATTGATAGATTCGCGAAGCTTTGACTTGATAAAGCAAATACTATTAAAAAAAGGGGTCTACAAAGCCGCAGTTTTACAATAATAAATATTGAATAAGGATCAAAATTTAAATTGCATGTTATATTTTATATACTTATATGTGTGTGTTTGAAGCTCACATAAAAATTAACTAATTGCTAGAAAAAGTATTTGAAGAACTTGTTGGTTCCATAAGGTATCCGACTGCTTTCGGAAATGTGATTTTTCGAAATCCTACAAACGAATATTTTTTTAAATATTTAGTGTCACTTAGATTAAAATACATGAATAAAAGTGTTTTAAGGATATTATCACAAAAACAAATTATTTAAATGCAACATTTTGGAAAAAAATGAACATAGAATTTTTATTTTCAAAACATTCTCCTTTGATGAAAAATACTTATATAACAATTATATTTTGCCCATATATAGCTCAGACCTATGTACAGAGCCTGAACTAGGATTTTTGAAATATATAACTTAAAAGTTAATTTATCCCTATTTTAATACATTAAAATGAAAACATTTTAGGAAAACAACACCGATTATTATTTCAATTAGTAGTAACTCAGAACAAAAAATGTGAATTTTTCAATAATTCCAGTTCAGGCTCTCTGGGGAAATCTCAGCTATCAAAAGGCAAAATATTATTATTATAGAAGCATTTTTCATCAAAGCAGAATGTTTTGAAAATAAATAATTCTATGTTCATTTGCCAAAATATCGTACTTAAATAATTTATTTTATTGTAATAATATTCTTAAGACAATTTTATATGTGTATCCCAATCTAAGTGACAGTAAATATTTAAAAAAAAACATTCGTTTTCAGGTTTTTGAAAAATCACGTTTCCGAACGCAGTCGGATACCTTAAAACAGTTTTTAATCCAATGCCTAACACATTCAATCATCATTTTGAACCATTATAAAGATCGATTAGATCCTACCTTGAACAATCAGTTGTATATTCGTGTCATCCTGTCCATATGCATTGGTGGCCACACAAGTGAATAATGCAGAATCTCTTCTGTCCACAGCATGGATCGATACTTTGGAAGTGACACTGTCCGTTCTGCTCTCAGTAGTAATTTCATATCTGTTAAGTGATATGTAAACAGTTATATAGACATTAGAATAATACAATGAATATAATATATAAAGGTAATTTTGAAAAAAGAATTCATTTTTGTTATTCGTGTGGAGAGTAATAGATGCACATTTTGACTTAAGATTTAAGTCTTTAAACCACATTGGTTCAATTAAATGGGTTCAGGATTATAGTTTTGCTATTTTATGAAAAAGTATCACTTATAGATAAACAATTAACACATTTCAAAAAATTGTTCAAAATAATAATCCTCTGGTAATGAAAAAGGCGAAAGAATGAAAATAAATGACGAAGAATATTCTTTGTCATTTATTTTCATTCTTTCGCCTTAGATATTATATAATGTATATGTGAAGAGAAAAAAAATTACGCTGGAACTTGAAAAGATTGCTATAAGTAATGTAATTAAAAAAATAATTTTGCTTTATTTAAATTTTGTTTTTGTGCTTTATTAAATGAGCTTTCTATCCTATATATTGCATTTTATTGCAGACTGTTTAGTTTTTTTAAACAGTTATAAGCATGACATTCAAAACATTGTTGGAAGATTTGAAAATAATTTTTAGTGGTATATATCTAATTAAATACTAATTTTACATTTTTAATTGATTAATTTAAGCGAAATTTAAGATGAAATTACGTTAAGGATGAATTTATGCTAATCCATATTATAATATTCCTTTATATATGAAATTAGTAAGCCATAAATGTACTAAATATAAATGTTTGACCTTTTATTTATAAAGAAAACTTTTCCTCGTTATTAGATAATACTGTAACACTAATTGCAAGAGACTGCATGATTGATCCAACTGTAAATCAATAAAGTACTTAAATCACTTGAACCATCATTCTGACAAGCTACATTTTTTTCATTTGTTCATATATAATTATTTTTTGATACAAAAATAATTATTTTTACTTATATTTGGAGTTGATATTTTACCTGAAATATTGAAATAATCTTGATAAGCAAATTAAAAAAAATTTGAATATATTTTAAGAACTTTTGATTTAGAAATATTTATAGTAAAACCTTAATTTATTTTGGAAAGAGGAAATTATTTACGTAAAAATATTTTTCTGTTTTTAAAAATAAATATCCGTCAATTAATCACCAAAGCTGTTATTTATTTAGATGAAAATTTTATTTTGCAAAACTTTTCTTAATTTAAGGTATCCGACTACTTTCAAGCTGTGAGTTTTCTGCATAATAGTAGAAGTGTTTTAACCTTCAGATTTATCAATCACTGCTTTATTTCAAGCACCTCAGAATTGAAAAATTGAAAATTTGTTCGTAAATTTTTGGTACAAAATGAGGCCCGTTTATGTTATTTTTTGTAAGATTTGACTAATTTTTGACCCATTTAAGTGAAAATAATTTCTTTTTCTCCTTTTAATTTTAGCATATTTCTCTTGCAATGCATTAAACAAATCTCGAAACCACAAAAAAGTCCCCATATCTCTACTTTTTTAAAAAAGCTGTTGCCAGTTTAGTTGGATACCTTAATAGAAGTTAGGATGAGAAAAGTGTGAAAATTGAGCTCATATTACTTTATTTCTTGGTGTTTATAGCTTTTTGCATACATTTCTACTGTTTTATCATTTAATTAATGGTAAAGTAATTTACATACTCAATAAAAACAGCTATTTATTCAATAATGTTTCCGGTGAGTTCTCCCCTATATGCAGTCACCCAATTTTGAACGTTTCAAAAATCAGAAATATTAATCTAATCTTAAACTCTTTAAATATAAAGCTTATATAACCTAAATAGATAAATTATTCACCATTCAAATAAAATGAAAAATATATCCCTGGCATTTTTTAAAAACCTGGTTTAGTGTGCAATTTTAAATGTTCTGCATGACATCCAATAAAAAAAAACATAAGGAATCGTATGATAGTTTAAAAAAAACATATATGTAAGGTATCCGATTACATTCGGAATCGTTATTTTGCAAAAGCGTACAAACGAATATTTTATTTTAATATTTTGCGTCACTTCGATTAGAATACACGTATAAAACTATTTTAAGAATATTATTAAATAACAAATAGTTTGGATGTTATATTTTAGCCAAAAAATGAATTTGAATGAATTACCTATTTTCAAAACATTCTCTATTTATGGAAAATACATCTTTGATAATAATATTTTGTTTACATATAGCTAAGTCTTCTTCAGAGAGCCTGAACTAAGATTTTTGAAAAATTCACATTATTTTTAGAATAACTATCAATTGAAATAGTTATCGGTGTGTTTTTTGTTGTTGTATTTTTTGGTAAAATTTCTCCACTCTGATATATTAAAATATATATAAATCCACTTATTAGTTATATATTTCAAAAATCCTAATTCAAGCTCTGTACAGAGGTCTTAACTAAAAATAGGCAAATTATTTTTTATTATAGAAGCGTTTTTCGTAAAAGGAGAATGTTTTCAAAATAGGTAATTCTCTGTTCATTTTTTGACAAATTATTGCATTTAAATAACCTTTTATTGTAATAATATTGTTAAAATAATTTTATACGTGTATTCTAATCTAAGTGACTCTAAATATTAAAAACGTATTTGTTTGCACGCTTTTACAAAATCACGGTTCCGAATGTATTCGGATACCTTAATTTATATTTTAATATAGGCAGTGTTATAAATGTAAGGATATATAGTTAGGGACTTTTATTCAATCTATTTCCTTTTTTAAATTATGTTTTAAACGAAATTTTAAATGCACTAAAAAAGTCATCATTCGAGCACAAACTTCACAAGCATAAACATAAACAACTCTAAATTTAATGTTTTACTGTTATGGTTCTGTATTTCAGCAGAGAGAGCAATATTTATAAATGTTAGCAATAAAACCAGAAATTAAAATAATGTGTGGCTGGATATTCCAAAATACATAAAGCGTCCTTTCATTAATATGTCATATGCTGTTTTTATATGAATAAACAGCATGGGAAAAAAAAATTCATTCTTAAATAATTTTCATTCTCTAAATAACAACGCTAATTTCCCATAACACTTTTTCAAACGATTCTTATACACCCAAAAAAATCAAATTTTATTTTATAATACTGATGTTGTAAACTAAATGCGTTTGGCGATTAACAGTCTTAAAATTTCTAAGAAACTTTTTTTTAAGCAATGTTATTTTTATGGAAAGATTTGTTTTTGATTTTGAATTTCGTATTTTTACTCAGAGAGTTTGCAATTTAATTGCTGCTTAGTTATTTCCTTTTCTGTCTACTAAACATCTGTTTAAGGTACCTGAACACGTTCGGAGTACTTTTTTAAAAAATAGCATAATTAAATATTATAAATGCTTTTCTATAGGAATCATACCGCAAAGTACTAATATTTAACTAACAATATTTTTTTTAAAAAAATTATCTAAATTTTACAAAAAATACAATTATAAGCAAAATTTTGGGTAATATTTTTGAAAAACTTCAAAACAATTTCAGAAAAAGTAATAAACTTATATCAGTAGAAGTATTACTAAAACAAAATAGATGTATCTAGAAAGTGTACTAAAATTTCAATGTTTTATATAAATTTGTAAATTTTAGAGCTGATCGAGTAAATGTTATAAGAAATATGGCACTCTTTGTGAATCAATTATTGAAATAACAGGCCGTAACTCAAAATATATTCATACAATAAGAAATATTTTAGTGCATTTTCTTGAAAATAATTTAAATATCGTGTTCAAAAAGTTTTATAGAAGTATATATATAACAATTTGAGTTATAAGACTCTCCCTGATAGATTTTGAACAATTTTAATGCTCACTTTTGGTACATAAAAGACCTACTTCTGGCTTTTTTAATTTTATAAAATTGATTGTAACTTGGTTTGAATGTAACGTAGAAACAAAACACTGCATGTTTTATAAACCAAAAGATTCCTCTATTCAATAATATAAAAAAACAAAAATATCTGTCTTGGAATATGTTTATTTTCAACGTGTTCTGATATCTTAATAATAAATATTAGAAATATATTTAATCAAGAACTAAAAGTACATATTTGGCTAGAGTCTTCAGGAAACTATTATTATATAACAATTTTATACATAGCATTCCACTTTGAGGAAGGGAAAAATATCATAAATTACATACAAGCAATTAACACAAGCAAGTAGATTACGATTTAAAATTTTTTAATACTAATAAGGAGCTCTGAAGCAATTTTTGATAGTATTGAAATTATCGGATAGATTATAATTTACATTTTAATATTAACTGCTTTTTAAATACTTGGAGAATTTCTAATCAAATTTATGAAAACAAGGGAATATTGCTTTTGTATCACATAATTTATAATATATATACCGATTAAAATAGCTTCTCTTTCATGCTTCGTTGTATAGACATATAGTTTAATTATATCTATATTAATTTCATTTTTATTTGATTGAGAAAGTTATAACTAATATCATATAAATAATTTATACATAGGCATATTTGAGTAATGGTAAATTGGCATAAAATAAAAACAACTAGAAACTCATTTTAGGGAATAATTATTAAAAGTATACTTTTTGTGAAATAATTACAGTGATTATATATTTTATAACTTTATTAATTTATTATTAATTAAGAAATAATTTGAAGGATTAGTTGCAGAATTTTAGCCAACAACACTTGTAGAGTAAGAGCTGGTTGAAAAATGAGTGTAAATAAGTTTTACAAAAATAACGTTTAACTTTTTTCTTTTAAGAAAGTCGAAATCAGTATACCTTATGTTTAGATATATTTAATATGAATGACACCCCCTACCCATTAAATCTCTTTAATTGCAGAAGATAGTGTACGTGAGAATTTTGAAAATGCATCTAAAATCTATTAAGGTATTTAAAAACAGACACACATATTTTCTGCCATTTGCACGGAGAGTCATAAGAAATGCCAATTAAGATTTCATATACTATAATTACAAGTTCTTAATTTAAAGAAATATTTTATAAAAGAAATATTTTAATGATATATTTTAATAGTCTAATTAACAGAAAAAATTAAATTTATTTAAAAATTTAATTTTAAATTAAAAAAATTAATTTGAAAGATAAATTCCCAATGATTTTCTAATTTTTCAACCGCATTATTACCAAAACTCTACTTTTGATGTAAATTAAGTTTGTACCTTGAATCAATCTCAAGTATTCATATTTTGCGTTATGTTATTGATACAGAAATACTAGTCATTAGTTTAAAAATTATATAATATGTAATTTGCAATATAAATTCTTATCATGTGTGTAAAGTTCTCTTTTTATCATTTAAAAAAATAAACCGTTTAAATTACAAAACTCTTATGTCTACTAGTTACTGCGCGCTGTCGTGAAACATTCACTAAGATTATAAAAACCTTAGTGTATTTTTTATTGTTGCTTTTTACATTTTGAACTGAAAAATTTAATGCATTAAATAATAATTTAAAAGGGAATATTCACTCTCATATTTAAAAAATTATTTTATGCTCTTTTTTTACAAAATAATTAAATGAAAATATTTTTTAACTTTTGTTTTGAACTGTATATACCGGGTGTTCATAATTAAACTTGAAATTTGTGAGCAGTCTGGAGCAAAAACTATACAGCGGAATTGCATGAAAATTGAATAATTGCTGGATGAAATGCTAGGAATTTTATCCAGTGAAGAAAAACCAATGAGTTTCAATAACTAACTCTAGGTTGCGTATCATAGCTTTCTTGAGAACATATAAACAATCTACAAAAGTTTACAAAACATGCTCGATAGGCTGTCGACCGTTGTCTGCTATAATCTGAAAGAGTAAAATTGCATGCTCGGCTGTTGAAAGCAGCATTAACTGGGGAATGCTACGCGCAAGGCGTTCAATGTCTTCCTTAATGTGGCATGGAGATGGGATGGGATGGAATCACGATAGACTATGAACTTGAGGAATCCCCACAGCCAAAAGTCAAAAGGATTCAAGTCGGGGGTCTAGGAGGTCAAGTTGTAGAAAGATGCCGGCTGATGGTTCTGTTGTCACCGAAATGGCAGCGGAGCGCTTGTTTCATACCATAGGTGTTGTGTGGAGGAGCACCATACTGCATAAACACTGTTGTTGTCACATCGCCTTGCCTGTAAAGCTAGAATAAAGGATTGCTCTATGTGCACGAATTTTGCATATGTTAATAGTTTACATTGCACAACGAGATATAGTGGTGGTTTTTGAAACTCATTGTCTTTTTCCCTCGATAAAATTTCCATCATTTCATTCTGCCATTACCCAATTTTCATGCAATTCTGTTGCATGGTTTTTGCTGTAGACTGCTCACAAATTTCAAATTTAAAACCTCTCAAGATTCTAGAAGTTCAATTTTTGGAAAAAAAAACACGTTAAAGCTTCAACGTTTCTGATCATTTTGCTATTAAAATTTTGTTGATACTGTGAAAACTTCCGAATTATTGAGAAATAACTGTTAAAACTTAAGCAAAAACTTTCATTCATTTTCCAAGCCTATTTTCAATAGCTTACAGAACACATTCCAAACATTTTAATAATTCGAGGATTAGTTTTAGTAAAAGAGCCACACCTAATATCAAATTGAATTTGTAAGTGAATAGCATAATTGCGATTCAACTTTTAACTTTGCTTTACTTAAGTGGGATTGTTTATTTACATTTCGATCTTGGATTTACTTTCTTTTTCATTTGTTATTAAAAGCTTTTGAATATGGATGTTTCGTGTAAAAATAGTTCATCTGGAAAGAGACCGAAGAAGAAAATATTTCAAGGAAACAAATACTTGAAGAAATCTGTGTCAGAAAAAGGTAATATTTTGTCTGAAAATGTTTCCTCTAATAAAAGTTCCTCTGTGAAAAAACTACCGAGTGCTCACAAGATTTCACAGGCATTTGATAAGGATGTTTGCCTTGAATTTTTCAAGATTATAGACTAATGGATATAAGTTTATTATTTTTCCAAATTGAAAAAATACTTTGTTGCTCTGTGTGCTTTGGGAAAATAAAAATCAGTGAACAATCCACTGTAAGATTTTCTTCCACATTTCTATTCACATGCAGAAAATTTTGAATTGAACAAAAATTTAATTCCTGTGAATTGATTGGTATAAAAATATACCTGAATTCAATAGACGGTCTGTTTTGGTAATGCGATATATAAAGCAAGTATTGTCTTCGCCCGAGACGTTTTGTTATCTTATGTGTTTGCCAAATCCTGTGTGTCTTGGTGCAGATTTATGGGTTCATGGATCTGGCCTAGTGAAACTAGACCAGATAGGGATTAGTCCCACCACCAACACTAGTGTCTCAGAAAGCTTCCGGCAGAATAAATGCTAAGATAGTAGATGTAAGTGAAGCGCTTGCAAATGCATCGATGAAGAAAGTGGCATCTGAAGAAAAAATTATTGGTGGCAACATAAATTTTGTTGTATTTAGCGGTAATGGGACCTGGATGACCCGTGAGCATACTTCTCTTATTGGAGTGTGCACTTTGATTGGAGCTGAATGAGGGAAAGTCCTCGACATGGAACTGATGTCCTCTTATAGTAAAGGATGCAAATCCTAAAATGGGGTCAAAGTTTGGACCAAAATATAGTGCTTTTTTGGCTAAACACCAAACTTTTCTGCAGAAAAAAAGCACAGAGGGTCTGCTGAAGGAGTGGAAGTAAGCGGAATGCAAAAATTTTTTTTCGATCGGAACAAAAACATGGTTTGAAATACCAGCGGTAGATAGGTGATGGTAATTGAAAGACATTTTAATCTATTGCCAAAAAAAAAAATGGGGATAGTGTTCCGATTGAAAAAATAGAGTATGAGGGCCATGTCCAAAAGCGAATGAATAGTCGCTTGCGAAAGTCAAAAGCTTTATTGGGGGAAAAGAAGCTTTCCGATGGGAAAACAATTGGTGGGAAAGGTCACCTAACTGATGCCGTTATAAGCAAATTGACGACTTATTATGGCAATGCTATTCGTGCCAATTCGCAAAATGTGAATAAGATGAGACAAGCTATCTGGGCTCTGTGGGCTCATACATCCAGCACAGATGTTGAACCGAAACATTGGTTTTGTCCTAAAGGCAAAAAAAGCTGGTGTAAGTACAATGTTTTAATCCACAAAATGCAGTGAAATGATTTTCTCTCAAGAACACCTTGCCAAAAGCAGTTTCTGAAGTGATTAAAACTGTTTTTAAAGATTTATCACTCTCGATATGCTTAAGATGATGTTTAGAGGGGGGGGGGACTCAAAGTACTAATGAATCATTGAATTCTCTAATTTGGAAGCATAGCCCGAAATTGTTTGGATCAGGAATTAATGTCACAAAATAAGCTGCATTTATAGTTTTATATGAATACAATGATAGAAGTAAGAACATAATTGATATGATGCATGCTTTGGATTTAAAAATAAATAAAACAAATATTTTGAATTGCGTAATTGTTGACAAATTGCTTAAGCCAACGGCTAAGAAACGAGTTACCAAAACCTCTTTTGAAGCTCGTAAAGTAAAAAGATATTTAAAGAAATTGAACGTTGTAAGCTTGTAGAGGGCAACATTTATGCTTCTGAGGCTTTTTAATGCATACTGGTATGCTTAATTTTCTTTTTTGATATTTTTTATCTTTAATTTCACTTTTCTCAAAATGAAAAATTTTGGCTTCTTAAAAACTATTTATCATATTAATATAAAATTTCATAAACATGTTCAAAATAAAAAAAAAAATTTCCAACAAATTGTAATTAATTTTTTTTTGAGATTTAATTAATTTTTTCATAAAATTTTAAAATTTTCTTCATAATTGTATTTTAAAAGTATTTTTTTCTCAAAATGTTTTAAAAGTGTGTATAAGTTTGAAATGGTACAATTTAATACCATATAAAATCGATTTTGTAAATTTTAATCAATTTTGTACTTTAGAATCCTGTGTGAGGTGTAAAATACTAATTTTCTTCATATTTTTGAAAAGTCAAATTTTTATATTTCTCTGTAACTTTTTAATTTTTCATTCAATTTCTCGGAAATTCTGAGAAAGAATGTACAAGTATGGGATACTCATGTGGTAAAAACTTCAAATGATTGTTTTGTTTTATTGCTAACTCACATTGTTTTTAAAAAAATGATGTTTTTTCGAGTGCACGTATAACTTTAAAGGTTCCCGAGACACCTTAAATATGGAAACCCGGTATATATATATCATATTCCTTTAAAAGTGTCTTACTTTATTTTTCATTACTTAAACTTATTACGTTTAATTTATATAATTCAAACGTTTAATTTTTGACTGCAAACTCTCTCTCTACAAAATTGATTTATAAATCTGAAACTTAAGTTGGCTACTTTTCTAATAATTGAGTGGTTAAGATGGAAGAGTAGAAATAGTCGTAAACTCGTAGCTAGTGTTTTGAGTCTTGGGCTTGAATCCTACTACCCCTTAACACCCACCGTGTAGAGGGGATGATGCATGTTAAATCGATCGAAACTCAAGTCTTCTCATTGGCGAGCGTGCGCGAGGTGTGGAAGTTAGAAGTAGTGGAGGGGGTCAGTTTACGTGTCGTCCTCTTCAATTGACCATGGTTCAAAATTACTAGATTCGTTGCCAATAGCCCTAATGATTCCTTAGAGTAAGATTTAAATAAATACTCCCTCCATAGTATTTCTTAAGAACATTTAGGAACCTCATACACCACACAATGTATCACACGGGGACTTACAACATATAAAGGAAAGATTACAACACAAACATCCATGCCTTCTCCGGGATTCGAACCCAGTCCCTACGGCACCGCAGTCAACGTCACTAACCACTATCCAGGATTGGTAGCTCTGCATTGTATTTAAGCTTCAAAAATTCATGCCACAACTTTCTTGAACAAATTTGATAGTATTAGTGAATACCAACATGTATGTCTCAATACCGTATTCAGGACACCCTTTTTTGCAAGTCACAATCACATGTTATTCATAGTCCGATTGAAGGCTTTTATTTTCTGAATAATTCATCCAGGCCTTAGAATATTCGGATTTACATTTGAATTTTTTGTAGGATTATGATATT
This sequence comes from Trichonephila clavata, assembly GCA_019973975.1. Taxonomy (NCBI): domain Eukaryota; kingdom Metazoa; phylum Arthropoda; class Arachnida; order Araneae; family Nephilidae; genus Trichonephila; species Trichonephila clavata. Next base: position 123,972 of record BMAO01007021.1, on the reverse strand, counting down.
CTTAAATACCAGAGAGTTTACTAATCATTTATTTAACCATAATGCAACTAAATAAAATATAATGGTTTTAAAGTCACTTGAAGCCGGGATTTAAAATTACATCAATATTGTTACCGGTTATTAATTTAAGTTACCGGATTAGCATTGCTCTAAAACTGAACTATAATATAAACTAATGGAATAGTTTCCAAAATAATATGGTCTTCTTATAATGTGGGTCTGAGTCCTGTTTAAAACTTTATTTTCCTTACTTTCTCACCATGCTATAGAGGACTTCGATGCACAGTTCGATATACAGTTAATGTTCATCAGCCTGTTTTTCCTACTACGTGTTGAATGAATGAGTAGTTATTAACGTTGTACTATAAAGGAATACGAGTGCTTATGTTAACAGGTTTCGTAAGATCTCACCGAGAAACGAGGACGATATTTAAGTGTACAACAATCTCTCCTAACTTCTACATCACACCAATGCGAGGACATTGATTCACGACAGATTTAATCCCATTTATCTGCATTTTGGAATTCAGTTGAAAAACATCGAGTTAGTTCTTATACTAGTGCATGACCTGGCGCGTTGTACGTGATTTTCCCAAGTGTATAATTTTATCCCTATGGAAATGTGCCTTTTCCCTCCCAATGCCAGAATTTCCGGGGAGGGGGCCCTATGCGCGATACCAGGTATTTCTGTACTTGTGCCATTAAAACTCTCTTTTTCAAAATTTCTTCCACTTCTTTACCTCGTCTCTTTCCTTAGTCTGGTGTTGCACGGGCTCTTACGAGTATAAAACTCTACCCCCCTTTTTTTGTCCCACGAATAAGGTCTTTCTTCAAATTTATATATTATATATAGCATTAATTGTTAGTTCTTTTATAACAAGCCACGAAAAAAACAATGCCCATATCATAAACTAAAAGTATGAAAGTAAAAGTATCAACTAAGGGAGGACATAGTAAGATTCCTTATTAAGTGGTTAATGATACACTGCATTTTCTCTCTAAAAGCAAGTTTTTATTTTTAGAAAAGATCTGTAGTGCGGTTAGACAGACCGCCCCTAAAAATAAGCTAAGTCTCAAAATCCAAACCTGCTGAAATGTAGAATTCAGAGAAATGAAAAGCTGGTTTAGTTACTGTCCACATCATTTTACGGTAGTTCACAATTACGAGACGTTTTAACAACAACGCTTCCATAGCATTATATATATAGTACAGAAATAACTCCAATTAAACAATGAACTTCATTTAAATAATTATTTTCAAAAAGTTCAAATGAGATTTTATTTTTAATGAATTTTACGTTACGATTGAAAGTTAAAAGAATGGCAATTAAATATCAGCCAGTAAATGAATATTAAAATATGATTTTGACATGCTTAAAATGAATGTTGAAAATTTATTCAAAATATTAATAAAAAGTTTTAATAAAAAAATTGTTCTGAAAAATGTTTCAAAAACATATTTCTTCATTTCTCTTTCAACTCACACACAACTCTCTTTTTTCCCTTCACTTAATCTGCAATTAAATATATTAAACTTAAATTTGAATAATTTTTAATAAAATTTGCTTAACAATTTTCATTTACAAAGTAAGAAAATTTGAAACAAAATGAAATAAAACCTTCGGTACAAGCAAATTGTTTTAATTCCCAATACAATACGTGAGAATATTTTATCCCAGAACGGTATTTAAAATTTTTTTTTATCTACAGAAAAAATTTATCAAGATAGTTTAAGTAAATATTTTTGTAATCTTTAGTTTACTGCAAACAGAAAATTATTTATCTCTCTCTCTCTCTCTATATATATATATATATATATGTATATATATATATTTATACAAACGATAAATCATGCCTACCTTTTTAAAAAAAAACTAGAATAGTTTCTTATCTTTACCATTTCTATGTATTGCTTTTGATATTCTGGCTTCAAAAGGAAAACCTTTTTTTTACGCTTTCATAAATAAATCTTTTGTACACGTTTTTTCTTTTAATCCGAGAGAATTCCATTACGCAAATCCTTCTTTACTTTTTAGCTTTATTTTATCTCATAGAAAGTAATTTTTTCCTCGTTTTCAATGCTTTAAATTGGAATAAATGTCTCTCTTGAGAAATACATTTTTTTTCATTTTATTACTATCTACGGAATCCCCATCTCCCCATGAAATCCCATGCCCATTTTGAAAAAAATATAACACATAACTCCCCATTAGCTTTTTGTAAAGAAATTGCTCATAAAACTACGGGTAGAATAGTTAGACAAAGCACAAACACATGTTATGTATAAGATAACACAGTTAAAAAACAAAACTCAAAAATCCTGAGCCTCTGAAGAGTTAAATGCAATTTATTGAATTTTATCTTATCTTATCTTTATCTTATCATTTCATGTAAAATTGTATTTTTTAATCGCTTCTTACAATGTAATATATTTTTATTACTTGTTTCTCTAATTTGTTTCAGATAATCTTCTATCAGAAAATCCGATTTTATTTGAGGAGGAAATGGCTTATGGAGTTAATAATATGAAGGAATAAGAGGTATTTAGAGATTAAAATAGACTTCAGAGAAATCTTTGGTAAATCTTCAAAGAAGTTTGGTACAAAACTAGAATAAGTATTTGTTCATGCGAGCAAAAAATACAAACAGAAAGAGATCTGAACTTATTCTCCTTGTTTTAAAATTTTGTCTTTACCTTCAAACTAAATGAGTTAGATAATGTTTTATTTCTCATTTGTATCTATTAAATTTTCTTTAGAAGATTTATTGATGCCATACGATTACATTTTACGGTTCTAGAATTTTTTCGTTCCCAATGCAATTTAAAAGGTAGAATAATTGAAACTATTTTTGATAACCATATTAAAAATACTTTTAATTCTCTGAGCTTTTTAATAATACTTTATAGTTTTTTTATGATAAAGATAAAAAGATTCAAGATTCTTCACATTTTATAAAAAGGAATTTATGATTTTCAAATCAAAAGTATGAATTAGCTACGTGACTACATTTCAAACCGCGATTCTGTAATACTCATAAATCAAAAATTTTTGATATTTAGCGTTATTCCAATTTGAAATACAAACATAAAATTGCTTCAAGAATATTAGTTCTATAAGAAATACATTTTAATGTAATTTTTTGGTTGTAATAGAAGAAAAAATTACATATTTTAAAAACATTTTTTTTGTGTGGAAAATGCTTTTATTAAAATTTTTTTTGCTCTATATAGCCAATTTACTTACAGAACCAGATCTAGGATTTTTGAAAAATAAATATTATTTTCAGAATTGGTATCATGGGGTCGATTCTTAACCAGAGATCACTGAAATTGTTTGCTGGTTGTAACGTGACTATCAAGTAAACAATAACAGCTAATCGTATTACACTTGTGGTTGTGCACTAACGTTCGATTTTGCTGACATTCTAGTTTTATATTCTGTAAATTTCTTTAATACTCTAAATTTTAAACATAATTTATAGTATTTTGCTTTTCGTATAGGAATTGAATATATACATAGTTCTAGTTTACAGTATTAGATTTAAGCGCTTTGTTAGTAGCGTTCCGTTATACTTAAAAGTTAAATGTTAAAATGTAGAACGAGGGGGGGGGGGCTTGGCGATGTCAATTTTTTGGCGACCGGGATCGATTGGCTATATTCATAAATTTATCAATAATGCATAAAAATAAAAAATAAAAATTTCAGTTAAAGAATAGACAAGATTTCATTTTGTTGTATGATAGTAGATGCCAATCCGAAAATTCCTCCAAAATACTCAGACAAATCAAACGCGTGGGAATTTGTTGAGCTTATTGTCCGGTGTTTATGACGTCAGATGAATCGGGTCCATTGAAATAATCACAGGTGTTTTTTATATAGTTTGTCTTTGCTCTGATGCTTTAAAATATGCATAATTCAAAATCTTTCAAGCCCTGTAGAGAGAGATAGAAAGAGAGAGAGTAATATTTACGTAGCACTACAAAGCTGCACGAGAACTATTGGCAACGTAAGTCACAATTTTGAACCATGGTCAAGTGACGAGTACGACACCTGAGCACGCACCCCGTCTCCTAACTTCCCTACCACACCAACGGGAGAACGTTTGATCTCGACATATTTCATATGCATCGGTTCTCCTCTGCACGGTGGATCTTCGACCGTACCGAGATCGAACTCATGACACACCTTCCACGAATCCGATACCTTGACCACCAGCCCCTTCAGAAAAGTCTTAGATATATAGACGCAAAATATTATTATTGTAGAAACATTTTCCATAACATGAGAATGTTTTGATAATATGTCATTTTTTTCTTCAGTTTTTTGCCCCAAAAATTGTATTTAAATTATTTTTTAATATATTAATATTTTTAAGCCAATTTTATATGTATATTCTAATGTTTAATTTTCTAATTTTTAAGGTATCTGTAGTAGTCAGTCACCTTAAACCCAATCCACATATGAATTCGGTCTTTATGTCGTAACCCCTGTCAGGGATCAACTTTTGAAGTTAATGTTTCGAGTATTTTTTGTATCTTCCGTTCATAACTTTTTGTTGTTGTTTTATAAGAAATTAATTTTAGTAATATGAGTTGAACAGATGAAGGAAAGTTGATACGTAGTTCAATGTATGGACATTTAAGCAAACAAAAGAAAAAAAATTAATTTAATTTTAGTTTTCTTAAAAATTTTCTCATAAAAAATAACTAATAAAGAATTTTTTATGAAACCTACATCTTGTTCTAAGAACAAATCTGTTGCTAGTAAGATTATTCTTTATTAAACTTTTTCTGTCATTTTATCTTTTAAATATTTTTTCACTGTTTTCACAAACGTTGGGTATAAAAATGTACATTAATTGCATTGACATGGTGATAATAAATTTTTTATGTTAATACAGCAAAATTTATAAGAACAAAGAATTAACTAAAAAAGAACAATTTTGTTAAAATTACCAAAATGTCCAAAACATGTTTAAAATTTTTTTCAAGCCTTTGAAATTCATTGCTGTTTTGTCAACCGTATTTCTCTCACAGTGGACATATTATATAGAGATTCTTCATTGTTTTTAAGATTAATATAGTTTCTTTCTTAACTATTACGAAAAGAAATAAGCAGTATGTTTTAAGTATTTTATTTTCCTTGTGGAACTTTCCTAGAGAGTTGATGATATTTTGATATCGATGCATCACAATTTTTTCTGAGTAAATATTGAGCGAGGCGCTTTCTTCCCTTCTTTTGCTGACGCTCACATACAAGATTAACTATCTTAATTTTTGTCATGTAGCCAGCATATAAATCTAGTTCTAATTTCCTTAGATAGCGTTTTAACACCATTTCATGTAATTTAATATGTTAAGAAGAATTTGTTTCAAAAATTTCTTTAATCTCTTTGTTATATAGAGAAGTAAACTGCCCTTTTTTAAAATTTTTGTTTGGAATACTTTTCCTCAAATTCAATGGAATATATTTATGGTTTACTTTATTAATACGTTGAATTTTTTAAAGATATTCTTTATATGCTTCGTGGCTTAAGTTTTTTTGTAACTTGATTCTAAGATTACTATTTTTATATAGGGGAAAATATGTTAGATAGTTCTTGTGGAAGAGCCAGTCATATTATTATAATCATATTATATGGGAAGAGTGGACTTCAGTGAAATGTTGTTTAACGACATATATGTCTCTTTGGTACTACTAGTTCGGATAATTACATTCCACAAGCATAATCAGTTACGGAAGAAATCAAATATTATACAAATATATTATTTTAGGAATGTGTACAATTAATTCTGTAACCCACACAATTCCAAGAGTAGTATGTATATAACTTTAGGAATCTTATATAACTCATAGCACATAAAGGAAATTTCCTATAAAACTAAGTATTATTTATTTACTTACTTAATTTATGATATAAATATTTAGTTACACGTTTTCTGAAGAATGAAAATTCTTTTCAACTCAAGACAAACAAAAATCTTCATCACAAAACTAAAACAAGTACTACCTCCTAAAAGCAAATGCAAGGAAACAATTACTTCCTTTGATTAGCATGTCTTGTAGTTTGTTGATTTATTGACAGTTATACGTTCTGGTATGTTTTAGTCATTGAGTTTAGGATTGGCGAAATCGAATCCAAGTTTATATTTGGTTTCGTCCAGTTGATATTCTAAAAATTAATTTATTCGAATCATATATTTAATTATCACAAATATTCTAATTAAACATGGACTATAAGGATATAATTTTTAACTGATACTTTCTTGTTTGAATTGGATAGTTTTTACTTAAACTGTATTTAAAAGAATGGAAAGAAAACTAAATCCTCCACTCCTTATCTCATGATTGAAAAAAAATTTTAAATATGAAAAAATATATAAATTTAAGTAATAATAAACATACTGGCCAAATGACTTGCCACCTCATCTAATTTTTGATAATTCCACTTTTTGATTTATTTGTATAGACTATAGAGCATTAACTCGTCACAGTATTTCTCTCGTAGTAATAAGCTTCTGACATGTCCCTACAGGATATCAGACTATGCTTTATGAAGTGATATTTCTTGCTCTTTGACATTTGTTAAAATGTTATTCAACTCTCTTAAATGCCTTTTCAGTTCATTTCACAGATTTGGGATTACATTTCGACTTTTTATGGTAATTTCAGATGATTAAATACACCAGGGTTATTAGGTCTGACTATGAAGTTATTAGGTTAGACTAGGTCTGTACAGTTTTGCCCATTGTCATCCTAATATATTCTGTCACCATCTGGAAACCAATCTTCCGATAATGGTTTAACAACATTTTCTAGATAAGATAAGCACTTATTTCTAGTTCTGTTACCCTTTATAGTGATAAGAAGATCGATCCCATTTCAACCAAATGCTCCCCAAATCATTAATCCTTTACCTCCAGCATGCACGACTGGTTATGTGCAATCTGTTTGAAGAGCGTCATGCTGTTCCCGTTGAAGTCTTTGTCTGCCATCATTTGTAAAAGTGTAAAACCACGCTCATCGGTCTATACAACTTTTTTCCACATCTCTGTATCCCAGATTTTCTTTTCTTTAACCCTAGTGTAACGATACCATCGATTTAAAGATTACAAATAGGGTTTTCATGGTAGTCGACTTCCCAGCCCGTGAAATTTAAGTTGTCTTTGTATTGTTCAGTGAAAGATCTTTGTTTCCGAGTTTAAATTGAGCTCCTTTGTAATTTGCAGACTTGTCATCAATAGCTTGCTTAACCTATTTTTCTTCATAATCTGCTTCAACGTTCTCTCATCAAGTTTTGTCATTTTCTTCTGTCTTTTTCCTCTAGATGGTGAAGATTTTGTACTGTTTTCAGTTAAATATGTTTTACATATCCTTATATATTACGCTTGTGTTTGATATTTTTAATTGTTTTTTAATTTCAGATATTTTCACGCCATTTTGTCGCATGGAATTAATCTGCTCTCTTTTAAACACACTAAGAGCTTTTGTTGGTGTCATTATTAAACAAAAACAGTTAGTTTTATAAAATTAAAGCAATTTTAACTTTAAATAATAGAGTCGTATACTTTTAAAAGTTCTTTCTCTAAGATATTATTGATAATTTACTTTATAATTGCAATTTACGAAGGAATAAAAATAAAAAAGAATGGAAGGTGACAAATCATTTGGCTACTATGTTTTCATACATTAACACTCTAAACATTTTTGTTACATAGGAATATATTACTCATTATTTAAATTTAATGCGAACTTTGACTCTGCAAATTTCTATATACAAATCTAACTGATTGTAATTAGTCCTTAGACCAAGGGGTGGGAAATTGTTTTGGCTCTCGAGCCACATTTTGCGACTGGAGGATATTGAAAAGCTACAGATTTTTAAAATGATTGCATTCATTATAAAAAATGATTAATATAAGTTAAATAAAACTTTGATGGTTTTATTCAATTTATTTATTGTGTTAATTTCATATTGTCTATAGCTGCAAATGCATTTAATTTTAGAATCAGTTTAATGAATCAAATGTACCCTATCATAATTTTCAATATATATATATATATATATATATTTAAAATCAGAAGTGATATTTCTTTGTTTATATTGTTAGCATAGACTGCAAGATTATGTCAGCCAACTTGCCACTACATTTAATCTTGTTGATCTTCATGCTCGAAAAACTTTACTCGCAAATTTATGATGACTAAAATATAATAAACAATTTCTCCTGAAATTTCTGCATACATTATCATTTTACAGCTGACAAATATTTGTAAAAAGTCAATATTATAGCATTAAATATTTTCTTCATACTGTTGTCTGACTTCAGGTCAATAAGTTCAAGTTGCAGCTCCTCAAGTGCTGTATCAATATTAGCTGTAATGGGATAATATAGTAAATTGAATTTAGACTCAATTTTCTTGAAATCTTAAAATCTTCTTGCGACTTCGTCCTCCAAACTCTACATATGATCTATCAAAAGAAATACTTTTAGGAACTTCGTTTTGCTAATTGTGAAACAAAATTTAAAAAAAATCTTGTTTGCGCAAGGATAGAATTTGGTTATAGTGGATTTTGACTATCTAGGGGGCCTCATAAAAATTCCTTGTGAGCCACAAGTTGCCCAAATCTGTCTTAAACAATGATTAAAGTGAGCATTGGTAAGGATATTACGAACTTCAGATTTTAATGTATATTTTCGTAAGCAAACAATCGAAAGTTATGTCGATGTGCAAACATTTTAGAGTACTTCTCAATAATAGGTAATTACATTTGATAGTTAAATTCAAAAATATTTCTTCTCTGAATTTTGTGATTTTAATTCAGCTTTATTATAATTTCTAAAATTTTCTTACCTGAAATATCAAAATATTTGCAAACTTATTAGCAGCGCTTCAACAATTTGAGCAAAAGGGTTAAAAAAACACTGTAAATGCTTTTAATTATTTATTACATTAAATCGATTATTAATTCTTTGGATAAAACTAACGGTAAATTGAGGAGTTTACAGCTTTTCCTTCAGAATAATTTTAAGTTGCCATTTTTAAGTTTGGAAAATGCGAAAAATTGTCTTTCTCTTTTGATTCCCATAAAAATAGTTCAGCTTTACAAGATTTACAGGCATTGGCTATCGAAGCAATATGTTGATTTCTACACTTTAATTTAAAACTTTGTTCTTTCCATTTAACGTGAACATATTTTAAAAAAAATTAATTACCCTGATTTTTATTCCAATTCACACAAACTCTCATTCTTGGATGTTCGAAATTCTTTAACCTAGGAAATAAAGTTAAAAATGTTAAAGTGCCTTTCCTTTACCTCAGCGAGCCAATTCTTCTGAGTATGACAAGATCAAATTCTGTATTAGGTTCTTGTAAGAACAATTTTAATAATATGTGTTGCATCACCCCTGTTCTTACTAAAATTTTAACTTTTGTTTCTGATACTATATATACACAGAAATGTAATTATTACTAGCATAACGCTTCTTGAGGAATAATGCAGTGATAAGATGCACAATTTTAGAAATATTGGATCTTTCTTACATACCACAATTAATCCATTATATTTCCTTTCAAGGAAAGTGCCCGTCTGTTTAATTGGGGAAAACTTTTATAAAGGTATATTATTATTCTGAAATATATTTACTAAAAAAAATAATTGTATATAATTACCTTCTTAAGGAATAATTCGTAAGAATTCTTATAGAAAAGTAATGTAAAACCAACTTTATGTTAATGATTAACTACGAAGTGTCGTACACGTCGGCAGACTCATCTAATTGCAATGAAAATAATATTCTTTCTTGAATATCATTATTAAATTGTGAATCAATTCTAGTAGTTAAAATTTCAGTTCTTTGATTATTGTTCTTAGTCATAGTTGGCTCGTAATTTTTACTTTTATAATTTTTGCTTTTGTTTTTGTAGCCGTGAAAAAGTGCTTCTGCAGATAAACACATACTTTATTCATTCTTACAAAATGATTTCATTTTTTTTTTAATACTATGAATGTGTTATTTTAAGAGAATTAATAGATTCTTGGAGAATTAATAATTGGAAAATTTTGAATTTCGGAATCTTTTCAAACTTTTTTTAAATTTTATAAATAATGTTATGGCCTTTCCTAGTTACCTTTCGCATCAATTGCTGCATAAGAATTACACAATATTTGCTGTTTTTCTGTATAATAATAAAAAAAATAGATGCCCTTTTCACGATGCATTAAAATTTCTTTTTTTCTCTTATTTCTTATACAGCTACATAACATGAAAAAATAAAAATGTTTCGAAAATCCTAAATATAACAATTTAATACTCACTTTTCCTTTTGCAAAAAAAAATTATTGTAAATAGTTTAATGTAAATGTGTATTTCGAAAGTATACTGTGAAAAATTCATCGATTTTAGTATAATGTGTTAAAATAATAATTAAAAGCTTAATGCAAAAATATTTTTAAATTTATCAACACTTTTATTGTATTACTAGCTGGTATACCCGTTCTTCGCACGGATGAATTGAAAAATTAAACAATACAGATTGCAGGATAAATAAGTTCTTTTGATGAGTTAATTTTACGTGAATGGTAAATTAAGCAAACAAACAAAGCATTTTGTATTTCTCATCCGAACAAAAAAATTCATACTTGTTAAAGTTTAAGTCTGTAAATCTAATAGCTGATAAAAGGATTTTTTTATTTGTAACTCCTCCGTAACTCCCTTGTTAGTAGAGTTTTGAAAACACCTTCCTAAGCTGATCTCTGCTCAGCAAAAGTAATATATTGTTACAAATTTTGTGTAACGAATGCTTAAAATAGCGTAAATAATTTATATCTGGATGTGTAATATGTTAATATTGCTTTTCTGTTGTATTTATTTTTCGTTAAATTTGTAATATTCACAAACAACGCCGTTCCTTACATTACAACAGCGCTTCAATGGAAACGTAGCGAAATGTTGGGGATAGAGCCAAGTTGACATCATTTTTGGCGACCATGTTGGCAACATGGTGATTGATTGAACGGTGTCGAAGTTGATATGCTGTAGTACCACCTGGTGGTGAGCTGCAACAAAGATTATAGCACAGAAAAACCTTCTTTACCAAAAAATACATATTTATACCAATTTTCATAGCGATCGGTTGAACGTTGTTAGAGTCATATTATACAAGCATTCATTTATGTACCTAACCAAAACCTAACCAAAACCCTTAAATTTCTCTGTGTTTGGCAACAATGTTGGAAAATTGGATATTTAATGAATGGTTCAGAAGTTGATATGCTGCAGTGCCGCCTGAGGGGGAGCTGAAACAAAAAGGATAGCACAAAAAACTTCTACACAAAAAATACATATACATGCAAATTTTCATAAGAATCGGTTGAATGGTGTTGCAGTGATGCGATTTGATACATACAAACATCCATTTTTTATATATAGATATTTCAAAGAAGTATTATGTTATTAAAAAAAGTTATTATGTGTGTGTTGCATACAGTATTAGAAAGTACTATTCTTGGAAAGCTATCTCTTTGATCTACGGATGCGCTTTATATCAGCCGCGCGTTCTACGTATAATGGAAAAACATATTTAATTTTCAATTTTCTCTCGGTGTGTACGTATATTATGAAGGTTAGTAAATCATATAGATTATTCTCTAAGTTCCTTCCTTTATATCATGCTCAATGTATACCGGAAAACATTGCATTTCACTTTATTTGCTTTATTTAATAAGAGTAAAGCTACTCTGAAATGTGCATTAATTTTTAGGTTACTCATTCTCGTTGTATTATGAGTTTAACGTCCTGTATTTGTATATATCTATATGTTGTTGTTGCTAATGGCCACCTGTCTGGCGTAGTCAGATCGAGGCGCACGAAATTCATCATGGTATCGGGATATATTGTACACCTGTCGTAAGCTGTAGCTTTGAGCACCATGCAGATGACAGTACGATTTGGCTCGATTCCACCCCAATTTTGAGGGAGAGCACCCTATGAGGGGTCAGGGGCCTCCCACCTCTCTTCACCTTCCACCAATCTCACGAGAGGACTTGCGGTTCGGCGGCTACTTAGATTACCCCCATGCCATGAAGGCACTATACATTTACAAACATCCATGCCTTCTCCGGTATTCGAACCCTGGCCTTACGGCATAGCAGTCAGCGTCGCTAACCACTATACCGGATGGGCGACATATATCTATATATTTATAAAGGCAGTTTTTTGACGTCATTTTAGATGTATTTATGTCCAAAAGTATTAATTTAGCAACAATATGAAAATACGAGTGAGTGAGTGAATTTCAAAGTTGCACTGTTCAGCTCCACGAGCACGTTTGGCCACGGACTTCGTAGTTTTGAACCATATTCAAGTGACGAGGACACCACCTGAGCTGGAGCCCCTCCTCTCCTAACTACCACACCAACCAACGTAAGAACGTTTGAGCTCAGGACAGAATTAACGTACATTGCTCCCCTACACGGTGAGTATACAGCTGGACTAGGCTCGAACTCTTGACACGCCGGCCACGGGTCCGTTACTTTGGCTACCACGGCCACTAAAATATGAATAGATCTTCCTCCCTGTATTAAAACTTAAGAAGCTTCCAGAATATTTTACGGATTCATTTGATCTATTTATTGAAAGCCATTTAACCAATTTTTGTGGATTAAGAAAATATTTCATCAACTGACTGTAAAATGTGATGGCGTGGAATTTTTTAAGATCCAAAGTTGCAATTAATTTACCATTCCGATTTGGTGAGTACTTAAAAATAAATAAGGGTGGAGCAATGTCTTTGAAGGCTCATGGCGAAATGAATTAAAAAACAACCTGCCCTAGAAAATCGCGAAAGAAAACTTTACCCATACCCTCACATCCTGCACACCCCCTTAAAATACGTACGTCTTAAATTAATTTCCATTAAATTGTTTTTATTTTAACTTTTTTTTACTTCATATTTACTCATTTTTCACAAATTTGATATTTAAATATATAGTATTAAAGAACAAATCAGTTTTTTGTAGTACTTCAGCATCCTCGTTTTCTGCCAACCTATATACGAATTATTATTTTCCCCTTCTCCCGAAGAATTTCGTTTATATTTTCGGATCACTTCACATAATTTAAATGTTAGTTATTAAAATGTGGGCAAAAGACTTACCGTGGGTCTGTTGCTGGATCAAAAGGTTGTCTATCTTTACTCCACAGGATTGTGATGGGAACTTCGCCAAATGCTTCGCAATACAGGTTGGCACTTTCACCTTTTTTCAGGGTTTGAGCAATAAATTTTCTTTGAAATAAGCGGCCACTGAAATTAAAGAAGATATATTAGATTACATTATTTTGATTAAATGCATGTGTGATTACGATGAATAAAGGGAAGTTAGCTGAGTAATCTAAAAAAGTGATATATATATATATATATATATAATCATATATTCTTAGAAGAGCATTACAGAAAATACGAAAGGAGAAAAATGAATCTGAAAAGCTATGATATTTTTTAATGTGAACCAGCTTAGTAATATTTAAGCTAATGATAATATTTTACGTAGCTAATACAGATAATTTTCAAGTTTTATAATAATATATTTTTTAAGTCTGCTGATTCTCAAAGAGTACTACTATTTTGAAATAAAGGAATGAAGCAAAATTCATTATTGAAAGCTCTGAATCACAGAAACCTTATAACGCGATACGTTATTTTTACCTGTTAAACATTTCCATTTAAGTATGCTAGAAACCTTTATCACTGAATCTGTATTTTAATTGTAGAAAGATTAACAATACTATACTGGTATTATTAAATATAGAAAGCTTCATTTCATCTCTAATTTCTTTCTAAAATAGTAGCTCATTCATATGCCTGTTTTAGTGTTAATAAAGTTTTAAATGATTCTTCGTTTATAAACTGGAAAGAGTTCAGCTGATATTAATCACAATTGGGTTATAATTCTTTTAGCCATAATTTAATGATAAAATAGTTATAAATTCTTCGTTTTATTTGAATTTTATATATAAGACCTGTCTTAGTCAGCAATGTATATAATAATGTAGCATACATATATATTTATATAATTTTAAATTCCATTATTTTTATATCTAATTTATCCTTTCTAAAATCTTATGTCTAGTTTATATTACAATTTCGGTTCCCCCCCCAGTTTTAATGATTATTGATTACTTATACTATCTATAGTACAGAATATTAACTATATATTATATATATATATATATATATATCTTCTAAATGATTGATTCACATCTAAAATATTTGAAAATCAGAAGATGTACTTCAATCATTAATGAAATGTGCATTGTTTGATGTATTCTACCTAAAATTACTAATGTATTTGAACCTTAATTTACTTTAATGTTAGTGTTAATGAATGAAATAAAATAAAAATGTGAGCATTAAGCAAAAATTAAAAAAATATATATATATATACTGGCTCTGAGTGTTAAATTTTTTTTTGAGCTCAGAGCTTGGTGAAACGACAATTCATTATTATTATTCACGAATATTAAACCACCGTAATTAAATGTTAGACTAAAAGGGAAATTTAAGGAAGGCAATTTAAAAAATAAAAATTATAAAAATAAAATGCCATCAAAAAATTATTTGAATTTCCAAGAAACTACGAGTAGAAGAAACCTGAATTATTCTAAGCTTTTATCTAAACCTAATTCCTTTTTACTTTTTATAGGGACTCATCATTTTTTCATCTTTTAATGCGACCCATGGGATTTCATGCACGTTATAATCTTTTTTAAAATGCATGAAGTAATTTTCCCTCATAATATATTAATTTGTATTTATTCTTAAATGTGAATAAAATATATTTTAAAGATGTTTTTACTTCTTATTTTACCTAGGATTTAAATATTTTTTGCACAATTTCTAATTCTGTTAATGATATCTGCAGAATTAAAACAATATATTTTCCTTTGTTCTTTTGGAATATATACGTGAAATCTGCTATATTTTCAATTACCTTACACTTTACGTTTCCTATTCATAATAGCGAAATGATTACACAAGTTAAAAAAAATTATTTAACACTCCCAATTGGATGTTACGGTTACAGAATTTTCAAACATAATAAACATTAGAAGAAATCTTATTTACTTATGTGTGTTTACATTTTCCTATATTAAAATTTTTTTTGGTTTTCCTCGACAAGTTAAATATTTATTTATCATTATTATTATTTATGCCTAAAATTTCACATACACACTGTTAACGTTACATAGATAGACTATAAAATATGAAAAATATGTTTTCTCAATTCCAGTTACAGATCTTTTACTGTGACATTCTGTTTTAAGCTTAGAATTTATCCAGAAAAAAATAAATATTCCAAAACTGTTTTCGCTTTAAATATTTTTAAGGATTTATGTCAAAAATTCAACGCTCTTTCTCTTCTTTCATTTTTGAAATAAGAATCTTTAAATGCCCAAACATTAATGCATGTTCCTATTGCAATTTCATGATATGGTTTTGAATGTTTACATAGCTCTTTTTTCTTTTTTAGAAAAATGATATTATGTTTTACGTACATAAAATATTACGTTATTTTTAAATAATATAATTACTCACTAGTCATATCTGAAGTCATAAAAGTAATTTTTTCTGGTAGTTATATTTATTAGGACGAGGGGATTTCCAAAACAAATTTCTAACAAAGAAATGCTTTTTCTCAGCATTTTACTATACAAACTCATTTCATTATAAAATTGTTTGTTAATTTGATAATTTTCCCCAAGCCCTCATATAGATAAGTCAAACTTTAAAAAAAGTCTCCTAAAGAAACTGTAAGAAACCAATGCCAACTTCAAAAAATCATAAGAAAAAGTTCTATTTTTAATTTATTGTTTCTTCGACTTTAAAGAAAAATTAAAAATAAATTACATTTAATTTTTAATGCAAACTTTAGGAGATACATTATTCTAAGAAAAGAGCAAGAAAATGCAATATGGAATTAAAAATTTAGTTAAATTCCTATTCTTATTGATTACCGAGTTTTGGTTTTACCATAAGTCGTTCGCGAGGAAAAATAAAAGAATTAAAATAAAATTCAGTACAGAGGTCTCATACGGAAAATAAAGAATTTTAACTATTGAAATTTGAATTAAAATAGTAAATTGTCATGTTTAAAATTATTAAAAAACAAATCCAGAAAACCTTTTCCCCCCTTTTTTTGGGGGGGGGGGTGCATGAAATTAGACTGTTTGGGCTTAATTTTGAAAAATAAAACCTAAATCTTGAAAGATAAAGAAAATATTTTTTTCACAAAAAATTTCCCAAGAAGTACGTATTTAAAAGAAATAAACTTTCTTCTTTTTGCAAAGTTTTACTATGTATGAATGCCATATTCAATAGCATACCAAGTCAAAAACTTTTGACATCAAAATTTAAGAGTTGACACCTGGAACGCGTGTAATATGCACAAAAAATTGTGTATTGAAGTAGAGATGAATAGAATGTTTTTTATAGACAAGCAAACATAAAATTAAACATTAATGTTGAATACATACATTTTTGAACGAAATTTATGATGCGCCTCATACTCACCATGTACTGTAAGTTCTACCACTTTGCTAAGTCCTGATCCAATACCATTTGTGGCCTGACAGAGGTAAAATCCGGCATCGTTCTGTTCGGCTTCACGGATCATTAGAGATCCGTTTTCCAATGCATGGATGTGAGAATTACTAATGATTGTCTTGTAGTCCCTTGGACCCATTTCTGGAATAGAGTCAGAAATTGAGTTTACTAATGGGACATAAACTGTGCACGAGTTGATCGAGTTAAATTAATTGTTAAGTTATTAGTGAATGCCAAAGACCAGAAAATTAGTCTGCTTACGGAGATCTTTTATTTAATATGTAAATGTCAATTACTTTATGATTTGCATCGATTCCTTTGAAGATAGCATTAAAATAAAGTAGACATTAATTATTAGTTATCGTTTTGCACGCTTCTAGCTTTAGATAATTAGCAATTTTAAGTTTAGAGGAACATGGGAGCCATTTCAATGTAGATAAAAAGAAATAAGTTTGAAATGTAGAAAGTTTATCTCATACATAGCTCATTTAATAAACATGCACGTGAATTTAATTATCAATTTTACTTATGCAGCGGTAGTTTGAAAAATAATGGAGGTAGGTTTAACCTTTAATTACACATTATCTATGTTACCATTAGAGCTCAAAAGCCGAGAATGGGCAGATTATCTAGTTAATCTGCAAAATGACTGATTAGTTCCATATAAGTGCGGAATCAGTAGTTTTCTGCATTTTAACTAGGTAATATTCACATTAGCAGTATTCGTATTGTTAAAGTTTAAAGTTTTGTTTCTCTCATTTCCTTTCTGTTAGGAATTTTCAGAGAGCGTTGACTCATTCCAGAATAATTTATCCTAAGAATTTAGAAACAGAGGGCAGAGACAGTAAATATGTTCCATAAATGACTACTAGAATTAATTTACAATAAATTTAGTTACGATGACCAGCTTCTTCAAGAAACAAATATAATGTTCAAAGTTTTAGTATTACAAAGTATAGCTACACATGGCAGAGCTTCAGTTGATTGATGATGTATTCTAACAACTAATTTGTTGATTGATTGTTAGTATTAACGTGATTTTTTAGATACCGAAAAATAAATAAATAGCATTATGCCAATTTTTTTAATTGCAATAATATTTTAAATTATTGGATTCTTTATATTATAGTTTTTCAATTGTTTTTTGTTGTTGTTGTCATGTCCTTCCCGAAGGGAAGGAATGAAAGGTGCCAGAGCTTGAGATAGGTTGGACTTCTACAGGATAGATGGTGACACTACCTATCTCCACAATTTAGGCATGACACTGGAGGGGGAGGGAAATATTCTCCAGCCCCTTGCCCCCCTGCCATTTGTTGCGAAGACGCACAAGACTTCCGAACCATCTGATTTAATGAGCACGTACTCCGTGTGTACTCGGAGGGTATTTGGTGAAATCGGGCATCGAACCCAGGCCTTCCAGTCTGGAGTACAATGCTCTAACCACTAGTCTACCTACGGCTCAAATTCAATTTATTAATGATAAAATTTATGAATTAATGTGTTGATTGTTCAATTGTATTAACTTGATTTTTAAAGTATCAAAAAATAAATAAACATTTAATTTAAGCGTACATAAACTTTGCTGTGGATCTTATTTTCACTTTAATGAGTTTCTAGTATGTTATGTGCAGATTAACTAGTCTCTGATAGGTAATATGCAGATGATTTAAGTAATTCGCAGATTGTTTTGGTGATTTGTGAAATGAAACTATTTTCAACCCTTTAACAGATCCCTCTAGTTAATGTGCAGACTTCCTAGCTAATCTGCAGATCATTTTATTTCTGCACTTAAGTGGTGATATATATATTTATCAGAGAAATTTGTGTATTAGAATACATACAGTTACATTTATTGATTTTTCTATTCAATAATTGTTTAAAAATAACTCATAAAATAACCTATAACTGTTTAAAAATTAAATTTATAAATTTATATATATAAGAAAAATTATTAATCCTTTCTTATAGCATTATAGACATATATAAAAAAATCCCCCGAAAGTTCTTGAAAATAAAGAATGAACCTAAAGGAATCCATAGCACAAGAGAAAAAAAGTGCATTTCATTTCTAAAGATTGATTGAAACTGCACTTACTGCTACGTATTTCTAAAATTGACCAAATACATTTTCAAAATGATCGTAACTTTAATAGAGTTTATATCATCAGTATTTTTTTTAGGACGAACTTACATCAAAATTGCTTTACTGTGCTACTCTGTGACTGGTTTATAAAAATAGCTACGTATAAACAGGAAATATTTCTCGGAAAACTTATTTACTGTGTTTTCAAGTATCTACAGCCAGATTGTAATAAAACAGGAATTAAATTATAATTTTATTTATTGAAAATGAGATTGATTATATACCAATTACTTGGAACAGTCGGAATAAAATTTGGAAATACTTGATGTATATAAATATAATGCATAGATAACTTCTTAAACATGTAATTGACATAAAATACACTAATAAAACGGCAAACTACGGTTTAAAACTGAAGAATCAACATTTTACTACAGAATACTTCTAACGCTTTAGTGAAACATATAAATTTTGTAACTTTATCTTAAGAAAAAAATATATTAAATATAAACCTAAACAAAATTAAAAAAACTTGAATAAATAAATAAATAAATAGAGTAAAATTAGTTCTGCTCCTATCTCAAATAATGATTTATCTACAAAATATGTATCATTTATACAAACAATTGAACTTATTTAAATTAAACAACACATAAGACATTTCTGTTGGAAATGTATTGATATGATTTCTTGTCTTGAAAAATGGCTACTTGAAATTTTGCAATTAATACATCAACCCCAATGTATTAAATAAATATGTCATATTTGGGGTCAAAACGAAACTTGGTATTTTGTTTCCATTAATTCTTAGCTGTCCAGCTTAAAGAATCAAAGATTCTTGAAATGATAAAGAATCGAATCTAGTGAAAAATGAGATTTAATATTCCATCAATATTCTCTCTTCTAATACTTCGCAGACTCAAGAATTCGCGCTTAATGCTTTTGTACAAATGCGATTCATTAATAATTTTGATACCGAGTCTAGAAGATTTATTGTAGTAACTGCCAAGTTCCTCATTTTTAGAGGTTAATGAATGTTCAACACATCAATAGGTGGGATTCAGAAGTTTTAATGGTGTTTAAAGAATTCGGTGAAATAATACTTACTTACAAAAATGTAGTATTGTGACTTGTATCTTTAACTATATTTAAGCAGGAAAAAAATTACATGTAAATATTGCTTTCATTATTAAATTTACGTTAAAGGGATATGGGGAATGATTTATAAAAAAATCCATTACTTTGATATGACAGCTTCCACAAGTGTTTTGGTTGCCTCCATGTATATACATTATGTAAAATAGTTTTTGTGTTGAAGTACCACAAATCCTGACTATTTAATTAAAAAAAATTTTTTTAATTTATGTGGACTTTAAAACTTTACTTATCTTACAAAAATTAACGTACATACATGAAATTTAATTTTCAAGTGTGCGTCACACTATTTGTAATAAAATTTGGTATGAGTTTTGTGTTAATAAGATTGAAATTCGTAAAATACCTTTTATACGAATACTTATTGAAAAGAGTTTTACTGAATATCTCTATTTCTTAAAAAACGAGTATTGCATTAATTAAAAATCGAATAACAAGTTCCTTTTCATGTATATTACTAAAAATAGTCAGAAAAAATACCAAAAAATTTGGTGTTGAAGTAAAAAAAGCCTTAGCATTTTAAATAGATAATAATTAAATATTCTTCTCCAAGACATTGAAAGTTTTAATTTTCTAATAAAATATTAATAAAACTGAACAAAAAGCTTTTCATAACTTTAAAATTTTTTTTAACTTGGAACTTTCGAGTTTTGTACGATAATAGAAATCCATGTGAAGAATAATTTGGTTCACAAATACTTATTCGATTTTTTTGACTGATTTTATCAATTGAATCATACTTTTCCCTTTAATAATACTTCTGAAATAATAAAGTCAATCATAAGCTAAATGAGCAAGTAGATATTTTTCTGAAATTAGCTAGTGAAATATCGATACATAAATTTAAGAATTTTATTTGGCTAATAGCGCGAAAATTTTCTTCTGTTATTAGATTCAAAAATTTGTATAAGAAACACTCCTTATAAATGAAGAAACATTTGTTTCAATAACTTATTTAAACTCTCAGCCTGAGAAGTAAAGCAAAATTTTAAAAAAAATCATAATAAAAAGAAAATAGTAAAATTAGTATAATGCATTCAAAAACTTTTCAAAACTTATATTTTCAATCCATTTACTCTGAGTTAATATCAAGTAACAACTAATAATGGTATTTAGCGATACTTGTTCATTAGGAGCTATTGGAAATTAAAATGATCAATCTCTTCGCTTGATTTTATCGAAGGACGTCCTTTATATGAAGATTAAAATATAGTATATTTTGTGTGCATACTTGCATAGGCAATTGAGGGAAATGAAAGGAGATTTTCTGAAAGGAGTAAAATCAAATAAAGAGCATATAATTCAACTTACAAAATGCACTAACAATAAAAAGAATATACTCTTTGCATTCTTCTTTGTACTAAAAGAAAAATAATATCCAACTGTATTATATACTACTTTAAACTTACTTAAGTTGTCAATGTTTTCTTCTGTTGCCGAGAAAAGTCCAGGCTTTCCTTCTTATGTCGTTTTGTTGAAATTTCAAAAAACCGAATTAGAACCCTTAATCATACATTGCAATAAGAAACGCTACTGTACACTAGACTGTATTGCGAATGCATATATGAAGGAAAAATATTGTTATTAATTGTAACCTTCTTGTGAGGAAGAGATATTCTGCTCTATGGGGATTAAGAGAAAGGCAATTAAAAGAATAATTTCAAAATATTTCTACAACGGGACATAATTCTCGTAAAATTAGAAAAAGGCTTAATTTTGGTCAAATGATCTTAGATTCAAAATAAAATTACTTTTCTACAATATAACTAGCCAAAAAATTTGATTACTGATAAATGAATACTGAGTAGGGAATAGTACAATGTACATTGGAACTTTTCATAGTCCTGGCTCCCCATCCAGCTTCATTGAATAGGCCGGATCCAAGCTATTTTAGATCTTGGGCATGGGCTTTCTTTTTAAACTTTATCCTGAAGAAACCGTTAAATGTACCTGATGTTTTTCCTTGTAACTATTCCTTAGGTGGTGTTTTGTCATCGCAAAAAAATATTTTTTAAAAAAATGCTAAATTATGTATTTTTTAAAAAATGAAAATTACTTCAACTTTTTCCCATAAAAAGTCTTAAACACGAGGGGTAATCAGAAAAAAGGTTGCAAGCCGAAGCATTTGAATCTACATATTGTGGAGAAGTTTTGTTCAACCAGAGCGGAGAAAAATAGCAGTACTTGTCATATAGAAGGTGTGCTGATAGATAGGGAAAGCTCCCAGACGGTTCAGAACGATTGAAATGGCAAGAAGATTATAAAGTTGATTTCGTTCGGAAGTGCGAGCAATCATTCAATTTTTATGGGCAAAGAATGTGTCCACAACTAACATTCACAGTCAAATCGTGGAAGTGTATGAAGAAGAAGCAATGAGCAGACAACCTGTATCGAAAGGGTGTCGCTCTTTTAAATCAGGCACACGGGATGTCAAAAACCGCTAATGGCATGAGCGGCTGGTCAAGTTCCTCAGCGACAGAAATAGATAAGGCACGAGTTGAAAAAATGATTTAGAATACTTCAAAATGATTCAATATTTCTGTATCTGAGGTTGATGAAGCACTTATTTTGCTGACGGGGTTTTCTTCAGACAGTGCTGTGAAAACATCTGTCAAGACCTGGCTCAATAGACGGGGACCTAATTTCTACTAAGATGGGTTTAACAAGTTGGTTCAGTATTCTGATGAATGCCTAAATAGACTTGGTATGTCAAAAAATGATAGGCACGTATGCTTTTTAATTCTCTTTTGTATTTTCTGTCTATTGTTAATAAATATTTCTTTATTCAACTTGTAACCGTTTTTTTTTATCACCATTCGTACCTAAACCTTATTCCGCTTGTGGCAGTACTTAAAGTAAACATTATTTTTTTAGTTTTTTCCCCTTCATCTATATGCAGTTAACATCATTCCCGCATAATTAGGTTTGAAATTCTAAAAGGAAAAAAAAATCTCTTTACTGTACAACTAATTAAAGAATAATCATATATTTTGAAAATAAAGATCAGACTCAAATTCTAATAGTGATTCTACGAAAAACTTTTTTTTAGGAATTACAGAATTTAAAATTTGTAGTAATAAAAATTTTGTGTAGCTTATAAAGAAAATTAAGACTTACCGTCTGATTTTTCCCACCATATTCTTGGTTGTGGAAAGCCATCAGCTTGGCAATCAATAACCACATTTTGGCCAACTACGATTGATTTATCAGATGGAGGTATTTTCCACTGTGGTGGTACTGAAGAAATAAAAAAAAAGATATACAACAATTCTTAACATTAAA
This sequence comes from Trichonephila clavata, assembly GCA_019973975.1. NCBI lineage: Eukaryota > Metazoa > Arthropoda > Arachnida > Araneae > Nephilidae > Trichonephila > Trichonephila clavata. The sequence goes on along the minus strand of BMAO01007021.1, from coordinate 100,842 downwards.
AATATTTTGTTTTCTCTTGACCTCTTCAAGAATCAAAAGTTGAAAACACGGAACAAGAGAAAAATAATAAATCTGTATAACAAAATTCAAAGCATTTATTTGAGACAGAAGTGTCAATGCTCTTAAGAAATCAAATCTAAGCAACCAAAAACTTTTTCAGCCAATTAAATGTTACATAGAGTAATTGTAACTGATGAAAACTAAAATGTGAAGTAAGCATTAATTTGACTACGGCACCGCATTCAGCGTTTCTAACCACTTAACTGGGGGGGGGGGCAAAAAATTGTATAATGTCCTTTAATTTACTCAAATATAGAAAATAACGATGATTTATTTGCTGAAGGCAAACACGATAACCTCATATCGATAATAAATTGCCTCAAAATTTATATTACAATTATAAAAAATATTTTTCCTTTTACCATTAAAAGTCATTGATCTTAGAAATTATTATAAATATAACAATAATTTCAAAAACATAATACTTGTTTTACATTTCTTAGAATAATTGAGTTGGAAAATTAAATGTCAAATAGTTCAATAATTGAATTGAATATTGTACAGTTATGGAATCATATATCGGATAATGCCGCAATAGAGCAATGACATTATTAAACTAAGAAAGTTTTGATGCATTTTGATATTTTTAGGGAATAATAGTTCCTTATTTCAATTAAATTAATCCAAAAATATAGATTCCAGTCAAAAATAAAGTTCTGCAAAAAGGGATAGCTTTCTTTCTTCATCAACAACTGGTATTCTATGACGTTCATGATGTGAGTACTTATTTTTGGACTTCCTAAAATAATCATTCTTTGAAGAAGAAACGTCTGTAAATAAAGATGAGCTTATTGATATCTTATTTAATATCATTTCAAAACGATATATTCTATTTTTAAATATTAGTGGACAGTATACTCATTATAAGATGTTATTTAGAAATACAAATAGACAAGACAGCTCTTTATAAAAATTTAAAATTAGCCATTAAGTATCATATAATATGATTGTGAGAATCCAAGAGTTATAAAAGTCTTTGAAAACAGCAAAAAGACATTAAATGAGATAAAAAAGCAAAATATATATAATTACATAAATGAGTTATAAAACAATATTCAAAGAAACAATATGAATTTGGATTATGATATTATGTTATATTTTGAAATATTTTGGATAGTTGAATAGTAAGAGAAAAAGTTTTTAATTTAATATTTATAGAAGTATACGCTATAATTACACAATTTTCTATGCATCCTTATGATATTTTTAAGGTACGTTCGAAATAGAGTAATTTTGAAAAAGGTGCTCAAAATCATATATTTTTTTATATTTAGTGTCATTTGTTTTATAGGATATTTTAATATATATTGCTATAAAAATGTATTTACGATAAAAAAAATTTTCGAATGAAGTTTTGGGGCAAGCAATGAAAAAAGAATGACATATTTTCAAAACACACATTCTCCTTTTATGAAAAATAAATCTATAACAATAATGGCTACCTTATATATAGTTAAGACTTCTCTCCAGAACCTGTACTAGAAGTTTTGAAAAATTCACATTATATTTTTCAGAGTTACTAACAACCAAAATAATAACTGAAATTGTTTTAGTAAAATTTCTTTACACGGATGTATTGAAATATGAATATGAATTCATTTCTAAATTATATGTTTCAAAAATCCTAGATTAGAGGCTCATTAAAAAAATCTTAACCATATACAAGCGAAATATTATCATTTAAGAATAATGTTTCATAAAAGTAGAATGTTTTGAAAATATGTTATTCTATCTTTAATTTTGCCCAAATATTACATTTAAATATACTTTTCTTGTAATAATGTTCTGAAAACAATATTATGTGAATATTTCAATTCACAAATGACTCTAAATATCTAACAATTTATTAATTTTTACTCTTTTTTCAAAATCGTGTTTCAAACGTTCCAAATAATTATATTTATACAATTAATTTATATTAAAATATATATTTAAAAATGTGTAAGCTAATTTTATACACCTTCTACAAATTATTCATAATATATTTTAATTGTAATTGAGTAACAATTTTTTACAGCTATTACTTTACTCAAGTATTTAAAAACTAAATGCTAACTGATAGAGTAATTTATGAAAAATATATATCGTTTAACGTTGTATAAAAAGCCTTTTATTTAAGGTATCCAACTACCGTAAACCTGCGAATTTTTCCAAATATTGACGATTTTCTTATGATTTTATTTTATAGGTCATCTTATTAGCTTCATAAAAATACAAAGTTTATCATTTTCCGTTATCTAGAACAAAAACTACAAGTTTTTATTTAAAAGAAGATGCCATTACTTTGAGCAAGATTTCATACTTTTAAACGCGTTTTACTTCAAATGTGATTTTTTGAAAATAATCAAACGGAGTCAGAGATTGCTAAAAAAAAGTTTTGAAAATAATTAACTGAAAATTTTTGTGTAAGTTCTGTGTAATAGTACAAGTGTTTTAACTTGCAGATTTATCAATCACTGTTTTATTACAAAAGTTACAGCCCCTTATGTGAATAGAATCACTGTATTTTTAAGCAATATCATATAATAACAAAGATAAAGTGTCCTTGATTTTGTAAAAATTAAAATATTTCTTATTTTGAAAATCATTTCAGAAATGAATAATATAGCAGCACATCAAAATTGAAAAATTGAAAATTTGTTCATTAACCACTGGTGCAGAATGGGCTGCGTTTATGTTATTTTTCGTCCATTTTTACCCATTTCAGTAACAATAATTTCTTTTTCAATTCTTAATTTTAGCATATTTTTCTTAAAATGTACTAAACAAATCTAAAACCAATAAAAAAGTCTCCATAACTTCATTTCTTTTCAAAGAAAAAAAATGTTGTCGCAAGTAGCAGAATACCTTAAACAAATATCGGTTTATTTCAATTTTATTACTAACCCATCATACTTAAGAGTAAATTTAAGGAAATTCTCATTTTAGTCTTACCATTTACTACCATCGGAGCGCTGTAATTGACAATATCAGCTCTATTAGATGCCACGCACGTGTAGTTTCCATTATTTTCGTAGGTCACCCTTTTCATGTAGAGTGTGGACATGAACTCATTGGACGAATCGACTATTAGGTTGGCGTTGTCCATCAAAGGATGATTATCCTTGTACCAGCTTAGACTGATGGGTGGATCACCGTCCATCACAGAACACGTAATGATTACCCGATTGCCCTCCTTCAAGTTCGGAGGGAAGTGAAATGGGTTGATCACAGGTGCAACTGAAAGAAAATCATTTTTTGATGAGACCACTCGATGACTTTGGAAGAAGACGCATTCAAGACAGCTTTTGTGTTGGATGCGATTTCGATAGTTATACTGATGGGCTTTGTTCTGGGTGCATTCACTGCTTGAAGGCCGAATGCGGTAATTATCATAGATTACTGGAATCTGGAGTAACAATATAGAGATATGTGTGTTTGTGGTAAGTATATATATATCTGACAAAGAGAATTTAAATAAAATTAATATATCCGTTTAAACATTTATATTAACTATTTTTTATAAAAAAAACTTCTTAAAAACTTTATTTCTCTCATTTTAAAGTGATTGTTAACAATAACAAAATTTGATATAAGTAAATAAATGGATCAGATACAATGTAAAGTCCATGATGTGTAGCAAAAAGAGTATATGAGTACTTATTACGAGTAAGTAATTTATAATAATGATTAGATAATTCAATATGAGTGAACTTGAAACTTAGCGTAAAATTGAATTTTTACTCTGTATACTAACAAATAAGCTTACTTATATATATATAATATAATATAATCAAAATTTCTCTACAAGAGAGATGATTCAACATGATTAATACTTAAAAGAATATCAATTGCTAGATAACAAGACAACAGAATTTAGAAGGAGATATGAAAAATTGAAATAACACAGTAAAATATAAAAGAATGAATGCTTCAGTATTATCAACATTGCTGACTTAGGACAGCTAGTATACATAAAATTTTCTTTAAAAAAATCTTTCTGTATAAAAGTGGGGTTAAATATATATATATATATATATATAGAGAGAGAGAGAGAGAGAGAAAGAGAGAGAGAGTATAATTAACGTAAATACAACAAGTCAAAACAAATATTAGCTACAGTAGCAAATTCTGGGCTTTAGGAACCAAGAATGCAGGCTTAAACATGTTTTTTCTCCTGCACCTTCACCTGTAATTTGACATTACTGTTGTGGCATAGGGAAAGAAAGAAATATTATAAATATGCAATTATTTTTAAATTAAATACACTAATCTTTATTTAATAATTTAACGGAAAATTTAATAAACTACTTACTGATATAGAGTAAAATACATTTGTATTAAATACTGCAATTAATAAAACTAACCAACATCTCGTTAATATTTAACATTATATTATATCTAGCTACACACACACACGTGCATAAGTATTCTTTTGCTAGCATTTTGATTATTATCTTTAGTTTTTATGGAATTTTATTCTTACACTATTTTTTTCCTTGCTGCCCATTAGTATAGGCAAATATATTGGAAGGTAAGTTGACTTTAAAACTATATGCTTAACCCTCCAATACTAGTGCCTTAGATTAAGAGTTTATAGTTATACTACTTAGGCAATCTAAGACTTTTGATCTATACTATTACCTTGTGGTGTTTCCATCCTTTGCTCTGCTTTTTAAATTATGGCAATTTAGTGTCTGATTATACGTATATATAATTACATTGATGCATTTTTTTGAGAAATTATTTTCAATTTGAGAGGGGTTCATTTTTAAATATTAGATATCTCATAGTGTTTGTGACTGAATATTATATGTTTTTACATAATTGTTAATTCTCCTTTTGAAATTCATTCTTTCAAAGCAATTTTAAACTATCTAATAATTTTTAAGGTCAACAATGTACTTTAAAATAATTCTTTAGGGTAATAAAGGGTGAAAATATTTCTCTCTGTTAGTACATATAAGATGTTTGCTAACAGTTTCCGGGATGCACTTAATTAACAGCACTGTGACTGAGAATTCCAGTTGCTGTTATTTGCATTTTCCCTTTAGTACGCATGCATCAATATTAAACAAATGCAGTAACATTACAGAAATTAAACATCCGATATATTATAACACCATAGCATTATTGAACTCGCCAAGTTTCATTGTTTCAGATAGGTTAAAATATTATTTTCCCATAGAATAATATAACCTAAACTTGAGTACTACGCCATGAATTCGCTGTTTATTTTAAAATTAAAACCTTTTGTTTCCTTTGACACTGTAGGGGATATTTAGACAAATATTGACTGTCATAACAGTATATGAGACTTTATTGTTTTTGTTTCACAATGATGTTTAGCGTCTGTTAAGTTTTCTAGTTCATATTCTCCGAACTAAATATACTTATTATGCTATACATTTTAATATATCTTGACATGAAATAAACTCCTAAATTAGTACTGATACATTTTGCACCATAACATTCGTTGCATTTAAGGAATGAATTGATTTTCATATTATTTCTATTCTATGAGTTACACACAAACATTTTGAATTAAATTCCATTTAATTAGTTATACTGGGAACTTGATATCAGGTTCTACGCACCAATTACATGAAACTATTCTCAGAGACTAAAAAGTAAATAACCAATTTCTAAAACATGAATTATTTGTCTTTGTCATGAATTTTGTTCTTTGTCATTAATTATTACACGCAATTGTATTTTATTTATTTAGCTGCTACATATATTATATCTGTATATATATATATATATATATATATATACTGCACTATTATAAATTAATAGAATATACTTTTAATATTAAAAAAAGTTTCTTTTTGTAAATTTTGTATTACATTTGTCAATTTTTTATTACAATTCTTATTATTCATGGCATCTAAAGAATTTACTTTGACTAAATTGAATTTGTTTTCATGCTTCTATCTAACTTACGTGCAACTATATTATTAGGTTTAGGCTCAAATTAGATGTCAAATATCTGTTTGTTTAAATGGAAAATAAACATCAATTTTAACAGATTAAACAAACACAGTAAAACCTTCATTTATTTTATCATGTTTTAGACTCTTCGTAATTCTCTAAGAATTGCATCAATTGGTTGATCACTGAAAGCATGAAATGAAATGAAAATATTCTTATGTTATACCACCTATATTTATTTAGATATCAAACATGCATTTGTTCTAGAAAAATTAAACAAATTTCAGATTTTAATACCTTATAACAAAATACAATATAATATTACAACAAAAACATTTTTGAAACTGCATAAACATCCTTTAATTGTGAATTCATTTATTTATTTTAAGCAAGAAACTTATTTACAGTACTTTCCTTTACACAAACACTTTTCCCTTTCTAATTAAATTCGCTTTTAATCATCGTCTCCAAACCTGTTAGTTATCCATCTAATATCGTATTCACCAATTACATTAGCCTTTGGCCAGAAACAACACAAAGAGAAATCGATGGTTAATTACACTAAAAAACAATCGATACTTTAACAAAATAAAGCCAAGGCAATTTTCCATTCCAAGACGACGACGTCGCCTGGTTCGTTATGTATGAGAAGAATGTTTAGTAGATGTTTGCTGGAAGATTCTTGATTGAAAAATCGACTCACCCAGGACTTTGACTCCGACGTCCCTGAAGGCACTTTCGCCTTCTTTGTTCTCTGCTATACATCTGTAGCTGCCTTCGTCGCTGCTGCGATCTACGTTATTGATGATCAATGTACCGTTCGGAAAAACCTGCTGTCTCCGGTTCTGGGGAAGTTTGCTCTCGCCTGTAGGGAAGAGAAGGAAACAAAGAAGCAATGCTTCTGCAGAAAAGTTTGTCTTGCGTTTTTGTTTCGCCCTCCACATCAAATTTGACTAAGAGAAGCCTATTATATTCTCAACAATGGGATTGCTTTTCACTTGTGGTTGTTTTTGAAGGTTTTTTTCCCATGGTGGTGGTGAGCTTTGGGAACGCGTCGAGAAATAAGATGTTTGGCAATATTATTATGTTTACTTAGCTTATTGATGGCAGGATTAGTCAGTGGAATTGGATTTGAGAAATAGTCAGCTTATTTGCTTTGCTGAGTATATTTGAAATTACACTTTCTTTTTTACTAGTAAAATTCAGAATAATTGAATATTGATTGAATTCATGCAATTTACTCTTGCTTTTGTGAATTTTTAATTGCTTTTGGCATTTGTTATGAATTTTTCAGTACTATTTCAATCTTAATTTTTTCTTCTGTTGTTTAGTAAATCCTTACATTCTTTACAGTTAAGTGCAAACATCCTTGAAGTTACCGTTTTGAATATTTTAAAGGTTCATACATAATGATTGAATGATAATGTTGTATAGTTTCTTGAATGCTTAAGGTAATATATATATATATATATAATTAAATTATACCTAACATTAAATTCCCTTTACAACATTTAACTTTTATATTTTTCGTTACATCTTCAAGTCTAAAATTAAGTACCCACTTCTTTCGAGGAACAGATGGTCCTAAGCATAATACTTTTAACCCCAATCAATCATTTTTATTACATCATATGTCATGCTTAACTTTCCAATATATTCCTCAATAAGAAGGGTACTTAGAACATCTGAACATAAGAGGAAAGCCACTTATTCTTCACACACACTTGCGTGTCCTTTTTCTCTCAGAGCAGACGAAGAAATAGCTCTTTGAATAAAAAACTGGTTTTAAATAATGCTTGGTGTTTACTTGAAACACGACATATATATTATAATTTTCCTTACACCAATCGCTCTGTTTTTAGTTCATAATTAAAGTAAAAGAATTAAAGAAATGCAATTTCATTTATTCATAGCTTACAACTAATTTGACAATTGTGTCAATATAACTCATCCTCGAATATATTTTATTAAGAAAATAAAACAGCTGTTATATATTTCATGTGTAATTTATCTCTTTTCAAAGCCAGTTTCAAATAAAATTTTAAATTATTTGTAAGGGATGAGTGTAAGTTATTTTTATTCTTGCTTTCCTTTTCGAGATACAAATTTTTCGTATTTCAAACAACCAGTTAAGCTTTGCATTGAACTTAGATTCAAATCATAAAATTTTTAATAAGACTTAAGTTTTAGCACACCTGAAGGTTACTTTCAAATATTATGTGTAAATAAAAGAAAAATTTTAATTGAATCTTGTAACTTTAATAAATATCTAATTGTATGTCTTTTCATGGGAAATATATTTTTCATAAAACGAAATAAAAAAAGTATTAAATGCAGAAAGTGTTTAACTTTTTCAGCTCAATCAATCTTTTTTTCCTCACTGATTTGGCTTTATAATAGTTTTATGTTTTTGAAATTTAGATAAGCTTTCAAAATCATTAGAACACACTAAAATTAAATTTTTAAAGCATAATTACCTTTCTCCCAAACAATTTTTTCAATTGGATACCCTGATACTGGACAACGAATAATCAGCATACTTCCAGCGAGAACCGAAATATTTCTCATGGGTTTCACAAAAGGTGGGCCATAAACATTAAGCCGCGCAGAATGCCCAACTGTTGCAATGTCATTTGATCCCAAACATTCGTATGTTCCTCCGTCTTCCGGCTGCAATCTTGTGATATTCACAAAACTGTTTACAAATCCGTCACTTGTCACAAAATCTCCAACGCGTGTCCGGAGCCCTTCTGTGACCGGTAATCCGTCTAGTGACCAGGTAATTTGTGGCAATGGGGTTCCAGTAGCGGTACATTTCAAAGACAAGAATGATCCAGGTTCTAAGGTTTGTTCCGGAAATGTATAAGCAAGGACAGGAGGATCATCTGTAACGGAAAATATTGATAGATAAAAATAAATCAAGAAAAGTTATCATATGCCAGCTAATTTTTTTAACAGAAAGTTAATTTTTTTAGTTTTTGTGTGTGGATTTTCCTTATTTTGTGATCAACCCTATTATTTCTAAATTTCACTTAAAAATGCTGAAATTGTAAAGTAAAGTAAAGTAAAAAAAAAATAAAAACTTGAATTATGTAAGTAGTTTTTTAAGTATTTATCTTTTGTTAACAGTCCTCAGATTATATCATTGATAAATTCCTTGCAAAAAAATATTTCTCACAAAAAACAAAAAAGCATATTACTTTGAACTTGAAGCAAAAAAGTGTATCAAAAAGTAATATCTTATACAAATGTATTATATATATATTTAGAGTATATCAAATGAAGATTTTTCGCGAAAATTCTTTTTTTGTTTTGTTTTTCTGTTTGTTATACTTCATTCTAATCGTAAAATAATACCCTAAACATCAACTAAAAATACCTTCTAAGTAAAAACCAGATTTTATATCTTAAGCCCATCATAAAGATTATGAAAAATAATCATTTTAGGGAATTATACGACTATTCGGTAGCAGTTATTTTTCGGCAATTGAATTTGTGTTGTAAACATTCTTTCTCTATTTCTACGTCATATAGGTATAAGGTTTTGTTCAAAACTAATAACTTTGGTTAAAACAAATTTTTCAGCATGAAATAGTTTTATGTTACTTTTATATCCACATTTCGGGTACATAAACCTATCTCCCTCTGTCAAAGTAACAATAAAACTAGTAATATAAAAACATTTTAAATCAATTCCTACTTTTAATGGATGAATAGAAAGCATTTTATTAACGATTGACAATTTTAACAAGATATATACAAACATATATATATATATATATATATATATATAAGGAGAGAGTAACCTAACACTAGGAATTGAAAAAAGAGCATGATTTATCTTCATCGATGTAAAAATGACAACCCTGTTTGGTTAGTTTGGCTGAAAAACCGGTTTTCGCCGCCAACTTTTGCCATTGTTTTAACAGTTACATTGTTGGAACAATGGAGACAAATCTAAGTTCATATCAAAAACCACTAATTAATTTAAGTTAATTAATTAACCGGTAATTAATGAGTTAATATTTGAAAACAAACTATATTAACATCAAGTGTCATCCACTATAAGTTTAAAAAACTTTATTTGAACTTGATTGGATAAATAGAAGGTACTTAATTAACGATTGTCTGTAGATCTTCTATCGAAATTTCAAGATTTTTTGTTATTCATAGTTATCTACACAATATCAATTAGGGTACACCGTACACAATGTAGAAGTATTTTCACAAATAAAAACTCTTCAACGCTTCAAACTTATAATAACTTAAATTTTATTCGTAACTTAAAGTATCCGACTACTTTTTTTTTTTTTGAAAAAAAAATGGAGATCTGGGGATTTTTTTGTTGTTTTCAGATTTTCTTAGTAAATTTTAAGAAAAATATGCTAAAATTAAGAAAGAAAAAAATTTATTACTAAAATGGGGAAAAAAATGGGTAAAAGTTTACAAAAAATAACATAAATGCGTCCCATTCTGTACCAGAAGTTTATGAACAAATTTTCAATTTTTCAATTCTGATGTGTTGCTATGTTATTCATATTTAAAATGACTTGCAGGGTAAGAGTTATTTTAATTTTTATAAAAACTCAAGCCCTTTATCTTATTTATATGAAATTGCTTTAAATAAATGATTATATTAACATAAGAGACAATATTTTATAATAAAACAGTTACTTATAAATCTCAAGGTTAAAGCAAAGCAAAGCTATTATTATATAGAACATACACAAAAAATTTCAGTTAATTATTTTCGAAACTTTTTTAGCAATCGCTGGCCTTGTTTGGGTATTTCTAAAAAAAACACACACATTAAGAGTAAAGCACGCTTTAAAGTATGACATCTTGTTTAAAGTAAAACTCATGTAGTTTTTGTCCTAGTGAACGGAAAATAACTATCTTGGTATTTTTATAAAGCTAAACAGATGACATTTTTAAAAAAAAATCATGAAAACCTTTTTCAAACTTTTAGCAACATTCACAAATTTAGCGTACCCGGATACCTTAAGAAATGAAGTTTAAATGAAATAATATCACAATTTAATTGTACTAATTATGTAAATTGTATTACAAAACTAAATACAAAATTCAACATAAAATGCAAAGTAACTCAGATAAAGGTAGTAAAAATATCTGAAGTTGCCATAAAAATATCGGCTACATGCATCTTTGTCAGTGAAGGTAATATCCTGCTGTAGATACTCTTTCTTCCTGTTTTCTTGTCGTATTATTCATGGAAGCGCGCGATATATCAAAACTATTGAAAAACTTCGCATAAAAATTTAGACCGCATCAAGGTACGAGATTTATGCACATATACATGTAACCTTAGATTAAATCACATGGAGCATAAAAACTACATCAGAAACGTAAGCTAAAAATAAGTTTCTAAATAACCTGTATAGCATAAAAGAACAAAAATAAATGAAAAACGTATGTAACTTTACAAAATAAAAATCTTAGATTTTAGTATACATCAGCGCTTGTCAAACTTTCAATATCTGCGATCCAATTTTCAGTAATAATTTTCATCCCCTCCCTCTCTTAAAATAATAATGTGTTGGATGTGCTGGCTGAGTGGTGTCGTTGGTTTGTCGCTAACCTTGTGCACCTATGGTTGCGGTTCACCCTGGCCCAATTCGATGGATTTTCACGATGCAGATAATCGACAGCGGCCATGTTGTATTATTATACGGCGTGCAAGAGATCCATAGAGTGTCTGCTTGCTTTGGGTGCTCTCGACAAAATTAAATCCTGATACAGGTTTGCAAGTCAGCACTCAGCTGCCTTCCCCTGTGGAGGAAACTATTGGCGATTGGTATCTGCCTGTATGGTGCCGCACTAAAAAGTGATACCAGCTTCCGGGGAATGTACTAGGTCTGCAATGATAAGACACATATCCGCAGCCCATTAGAAATTTAAAAAATTGTGTTTAATGCACAATAATGATGTACTTTGACGCTAAGGCTAAAATATGACTTTGTTTATATTTAAGTATTAAATTTTGTATATGGCAAGAGCCCATGGGAGTCGCTAGTAATTACTAAGCAAGTTTTTAATTTCATATTGATAAATTACTTATCAAGAACTTTATGCAGTCCTTTCACATTTATAAATTTATTAAAAAAAGCGTTAATGTGTATTTTTTTATTATGTCAGAATGTATTCTGTTTTGTTTCCTTTCAGTAAATTGATAATTATTTTAAATATTTTATTTTTGACCCTCGATATACTCGCACCCGCCACGTTGGATTATCAGCCCCCCCCCCTCCTACAGGAGCACGCCCTACAGTTTGATAAACGCTGGTATACAATTTGATTCCACCATTCTGGCGTGATATAAGACGCAATAAAATAAAACGGTTCGTACCTCCCAGACTTAATTCTGCAGTGCCCTGCGCCATTCCGAAATCATTCGTCACAAAGCATTGATACATTCCTTTATCCTCTCTGACAATAGGGGCCACTTGGAGAAGATCTCGAGACAAGTACCTGATCCTACTATTTGCAACAACAGGATTTAAATTCTTAACCCATGTCACAGAGTGTATTGGATGGCCTTTGATGGAGCAGTTGAATATCACAGATTCTCCTTCTTCTGCCTTCACTTGTTTTGGACTGATGCTTGCTCTTAGAGGAGCTGAAATTTTACAAGTGTATAAGGAAAAAACATAACACAAAATTCATACATCTATGAATATAAGTTTACATACATAAGTTTAAATAAATAAGATTTGGAGGAATTCACACAAAGTTGAAATTTAAAATGTAACATTAAGAATGTAGTAAATAAATTCTTAGATGAATCAGGAGCATTGCGGAGTTTTATGTTATAAATGTTTTGAAATATTTATAAAGAATTATTATATTTTTCTGATAATAAGGAATGTATGGGATTGAATCATTTCCATTAAATTTCTAAATAAAAAAAATTGTGTTTTTTTTTTGTGCAAACTATTTTAATTTTTAGCACAATGTATAATAAAAAATTGAACACGTTTTAAACCAATCATGTAATTTCATTTTACCTTGCTATATTTAATGAAATAAACATTTTTCTTAAAAAAATAAAAGTATGGTATAATTAATAGCGAAACTTTAATGTATACAATATATTTACCTTTCTAATAAATGTATTCCTTGATTTCAATATGTCATCTCGAGATTTATGAGTAAAGTTATTTAAAATGTGTATAATAGTTATGAGACCTTTACATGATTAAAACATAATTAAGAACACTGTGCCCTTAGATAAGCAGGAATATATTATTGAAGAGGGTATGCGAGAAAAATTAGTAAGGATTACCCAAATGAAAAGTGAAAAAGTTGAATAAAAAGAATGCCTTTATTAGAAATAAAAAAAAACGTTGTAATACATATCTCATCTTCCGACGTCAGGTCTATGCCTTAGCTGTAGAAATTTCGTGGTTGATTCTCGAGGAAGTCCTGCAAAGCTTCCTTTACCTTATCGTCCGAATCGAAACGTACTGATTACTTAAGCGGAAAAAATGTGAAAGATTTCAAGGAGACAAATCCGGACTGTTTGTCGGGTGTTCCATCACTTTTCAACGGAATTTTTTTAAGGTTGTCTGAGTTTCACGGGGGACGTTTGGGCCGACATTGTCATGGAGATCTGATATCGTTTGCCACCTTTTACGAATACTTTTACACCAGTTGCTCGAACTTAGCAGTGCTCGCCATAGTCTGTCCCATTCGCTGATAGATGCCCGTAACCAGCTCACCTTCCGAAATCGGAAACCATACTACCACACATTGATTCGATATGGACGCATCCATGAATAGCACAACTTAAGTTTTGATCTATTTACTCTACCACGAATAGGTTTCCTTATTCCACATTGCATGTGGTGTACACCGTCTTCCTTCTTTTATGTAAATGTTCAGTGACGTTCCTATAGCTGAAATCATTCTGACACAATTGCACAGGTCCAATTTTCATTTGGGTAGCCCTTATATACACTGCTGGCCACCGTAAATGCAACAACCTGAAGGAAGCACGCAAATAACATAGAATTTACAACATGCATTAGCGGAGGTGACAAATGATTGAAAATTCAGCGCAGACACACATCAAGCCCGCTCACCGGATCTTTTGCCGATGGAAAACTTGTGGTCCATGGTTGTTCAACGATTGACCCAGATTACACCCCCAGCTGCCACACCAGATCAACTTTGGCAATGTGTGGAAGCTGCTTGACCTGCTGTACTCCAAGAACACATCTAAAGTCTCTTTGAATCAATGCCGAAGCGTGTGGCAGCGGTGATCTCCAACAACTACTCTGCTACTCTGGCTATTGATTCTGGCAGGAACCACACTTCACAGAAGTCTATAAATTTAATCATTTGATACTTGGTCAACATGTTATCTACAAAATAAATTTTGTTGTGCTATCTCTTGTCTTTCTTGGTGTTGCATTTACTGTGGCCAGCAGTGTATTAAGACATTTCTTTCAAAAAATATTTACTTTTACAAAAAATTTTTGTTCACAAAAAATCATCTTTGCAGAAATGGCTTGTTCCAGTAAAATGCCAAATAAACAATTCTTTCCTCACAAAAATTTATTAAGATATCGATATATTCTAGGTGCTCTTTGATCTCTAGTGCTTCTGTTCTTTAATAAACTACTTAAAGCTTTCAAATTGTGGGATAAATTAAAAAGTTTTTTAATAAATGCTATCAATTTCGATTAAAGTATTAATTAACATAAGATAAAGTAATTTAAAGAAAATGGTACAGACTTAAGTTAATATAGTAACAATTTTAAAAAATACTGCAATCTCCTCACGTCTCTTTCAATCAAATTTTGATTTTAAACTAATTATTGAAATTTGTAGACATATTTTAAGAAAACCGTACATAGCATTTAACTTATGTGATAGAAAGTAAGGATTGCGTTTGTCTTCATATTTAAATCGAAATGTTAAGATAATATATGTTAGAATATTCTTAAGACATAACGAAAACTTTAAATACATTTTCATTTTAGAGTTCTGGGATGTGATGCAAGTGTTTAGAAAGTTGTCCTGAAAATATCTAACAACAAACAAACATCTAAGCTTTATATACCTTAGGTTAAAGATCGATTTTGACTTTTCAAAGATTGGATGCTGAGAAGTTGCAGAAAGCGAAAGATAGAATTTCTGTAAACATATTCTTATAAAGCCAGGAGTCTTAAAGATTTCAATTTACGCTTGACATTTCCTTTCCTTTTATTTATATAGTTTTCTTTCCATCTCCGGGAATAGTTTTATAGAGCAGAGGAAAGATTGTAGCAGTTTAAGAAAAGTCGTTTTTGAGAAATTGCTGTTGAAACGATTGAATTTTTTCCCCTTCAAAACATATATCACGAATTTCGTAAAGAGATGTTGGAAATCTCTGTTAGTTACATGTAAAAAAAAGGGAGAAAAAAAAAGAATTCACAATTGATTGTAGTGATAAAGCACGTTTTTCTTGAGAACGAAAGGAAAGGTTACTCAAATCAAAAACGAAGAAATACCAATTCTTATTCTTATTGTCGTTGTTTATAGTTGTTTTTTCTTACTGCTACCTTATCGATTTTGGTTCGGATTGGTAACGGAAAGAAGAAATCAAGACCTGCCTTTTATACTCAAAGTAAAATTTTAGACAATGATGGTATGAGATGAAAATTCAATTTTTGTTTCAAAGGCACGAGGAATATCTGAGATAGTATTTCAGACATTTATCATGGCTCATTTTTTTTGTATTCGTAAGTAGGTGACTATAATTCATTTAGAGTGATAATATAGCATAAAAATATATTGTTACATAGCAACTGTGACTATAATTCCTTTAATGAAGTTAGTTATAGAGCAGGCATGGCCAACCTGCGGGACGCGCACCACATTGTGGCTCGGCTGAGTTTAAGAATGGCACGCAAATACATTGAAAAGTTTAAAAAAAATTAAAATATTATAATTATTGATTTTCTTTCTGTCTTATTGAACGATGGTTGTCTCAGACAAGACAAATCATCAGATTTATTTTAAATACACTTAATTAAATTACAATAGAAAATTTTAATGTCGACAGCACTCCTTCATTTTAGTGTGCGTTGGTTTTCCAACGGAAGTGCATTCATGGGATTATACCTGGAAGAAAACAATGAACTACCCAGTGAGTGCTTACATCTGAAGAAAGAAGATATGTTTTGAGATTTAGCATTTCTTACCAATACTATAAGACATTTAAATAATTTAAATTTGAAATTACAATGAAGAGCTTTTTCTTTTCCATTCCTTATTGATCATATATTTTCTTTTTGTGAACAAACTTCTTCTTTCTTTCTATCGATTTTGGAGAAAAAAAGGAAACTGATGCACAACCTAAACAACCCGATTTTCTTAGCATATTTTTGAGAAATAATCCTAATGTAAAAAATCTACAAATTGAATTATCAGTAAAAAATCTACAAACTAAATAATCAGTAAAAGATTTACAAATTGGAAAACAACATTAAGTAAGTACTGACTGTTTAATAATTATTTAGAGCTAAATTTTTCTGGTTACTCATTTTTATTTTATACCTAACCTAACTGATTGAAACTAAAAAAAAATTAACAATAAAACTTAAGTTTGAACTTTTGTCTTATTTATTATGTTACATTTAAAGTTCCACGAATTAGACTTGCATAAAATATGTGCTCTTTGCATAAAAATTCAATTAATAAGTTTATAAGTAACTTTTTTTATCTTTTCATATTTTTTTGTTTACTGAAAAAGTTTGAAGTAGTACGCATAATTTTTTTTTGTCATATAGTGTCAAAACGGTTGGTCACCCCATTCTAGAGCATTTCAGAGAATTATGATGATAGGTTTCTCCATACTGAATTACACTGGTTTGATGTTCTATCAACTAATTTATATTTTAAGGTTACCTCCGTTTAAAAACACGAGTTTGAAAAAGCGTATAAATGAATATTTTTTTGATATTTAGAGTCATTTGATTAAAAAAAATATGTATATCAAATTGTTTTAAGGATATTATTACTATGATAAGTTATTTTACTGCAGTTTTTTTGGCATAAAATGAAGAAAAATGACGTATTTTATAAACCTTCTCATATTATGGAAAATGAGTCTTCTCAATGATATATATATATATATATATAACTTTACTTATATAAATAAATACATTTCTAAAGATCCTGAACTAGAAGTTTTCAAAAATTCATATTTTTTTCAGAGTTACACTGTTAGTTTAAATATTAACTTACGTTTCTTATAAAAATTTCACTACTATGATATATTAAAATATGAATTAAAAATTCACTTTTAAATTACATACTTCAAAAATCGTAAATATTATTTTAAGAGTTACTATCAATTGAAATATTAACTTTTGTTTCTTATACACATTTCTCTACTCTGATGTAATAAAATATGAATTAAAAACACACTTTTAAATTATATACTTCAAAAATCGTAAATCCTATTTCAGGCCCGTATAGAAGTCTTAGAGATATATAGGCAAAATATTATTATTTTTTTTGAAACATTTTCCGTAAAATGGGAATATTTTGAAAAAATATCAATTTTTTAAAATGTTTCTTTTTTTCAATGTTGCCAAAAATGCACTCCAGTAAATTTTTATTGTAATGAAATTCTTGAGAAAAGTTTACATGTATGTTCTGATTCAAGTGACATAACATAATAATAATTCATTTACACACTTCTACAAAATCATGGTTTCAAACATAGTCAGGTACTTTAATTCAGTTATATCTATTTTATTCTTGTTTTTTTTTAGATCATGATAAACCTGTCTCTGAAAAAACAATTGCACAAAAGAAGAAAAAAACAGTCAGGTGATTGCTGAATTAATTATATTACCATATCTTCTTTAAAGTCGGAGAATTTAATGTTAAGGTAAGCTTTACTTATTAAAGCTTTGATTGAAACGGGCTGCGTCTTCTCTGGACATCAAATAAAATGGATAAAGTAGTTAACTGTATAAAAAGTTTTCGTTTTATAAAGAAATTTAAATTATTCCTGGAAAGTAACCAAATAAAATACAGATAAAATATTTTTTTTCTATCTTTTAAATTTTTATGCATGTTAACAATGAAAAAAATAGAAAAAAAAGTTATACTTTTCCTCTTATGGTTTAATCAAATATTTATAAAGCGGTGAGTAAAGAGTTCATTAAGGAGAAAAAAAGAACGCCAGTAAAATATTAAATAAAATTTAGTTTTAATACCTTAAAAATATACGAAAAAAAGCATAAGTTTAACGTAAAAGAAATGCTGCATGAATGACTTTTAAGAGGAATAACTTCGAAACCAGAATTATATATATTTTAAATTTCAAATACGAATGAGAAACAAATGCTTGTTTTTTTTGCTTATAAGAGTTTTATTTCATACAAAAAGACAATTTAACGTGAAATACTTTTAAAAATAACATTATTTTTAATGATAGTTCTTTGAATAAAAATGTATAATATATTGCTGCATAAGAATTTTTCTGTTAACACATAAATATCTGTTGTTATATTTTATTGTTAATAATAAAACTCGAAGAACATTTGATCACATATATTATTCTCAATGCAGAAAAAACCTTACTTTTTTGATTTTGCTTATTTATTTCTGCAAAATTTCTGATACT
Organism: Trichonephila clavata; assembly: GCA_019973975.1. Classification (NCBI taxonomy): domain Eukaryota; kingdom Metazoa; phylum Arthropoda; class Arachnida; order Araneae; family Nephilidae; genus Trichonephila; species Trichonephila clavata. The sequence continues at coordinate 82,223 of BMAO01007021.1, read as the reverse complement.
GTGAAAATATTAAAAGGAGAAATCTAAATGATTCTGCATTTAATAAAAATGAAATTTTCATGGGCTATGTAAATTATATGACACACTTTTTCTTAAATAATTACATTATTATTTAAGAAATTCATTAAAATAATGCTAACCAATTGCTTTTTTACGGTTAATTTATGAATGAACTTAAGAATTCACAATTTTGAATTCAAGAATTCCCTGTGTTGAAATATACATTGTAGTACTATGTTAGAAGAATATTTTGCATTTCTTATAGGAAGAAGAAAGAACTATTCAAGAATAAAACCTCCTCTAGAGATATTTCCACCTGATTTATACATTACCTGAAAATATTTTTATATATACTGTATTGCCTCCAAAATAATCTGGTTTCGTATGCAAATTTTAAGAGAATAGTGACGTCATTTTATGAATCTAAAATGTATTCGATCCAAGTCTATATAAAAATATCTAATTTATTCCCAGAAAATCAAAGAATACAGGATGTTACTTAATTTAAAATGGTTAATATATATGTGAAGGATCTCTTATATTCATAAGAAATTCTATCATAAATACCTGCATTTTAGGATTAGAAATAGCCTCAAAAGTTTTTCTTTTTAAGGGGATATGTGTGGTATTATTTATATATAAAAAATCTCTGATTTAATGATTTTACTGAATTTTTGTTTTCGCTCAGTGTTTATGTTTTATGTAAAAGAGTTTTTGTACTCAAAATGCCACAAATAGATAGTCATTCAATTTTTTAAGGAAAAACGTATTTCTTGAAGTGATTTTTTTTTTTTTTTTTTTTTTTTTTTTTTTTTTTTTTTTAATCATTATATTTTTTTAATGGAATTTTAAATGTATTTCTAATCAACTATAACATGTCTAATCTGTAATACATAAACTCTGTATCTAAATATCAGAACAAATTTACTAAAATATTACTAATACATCGAACTATATAAATCAAAAGTTGCCATGTTTTTTTAAAAACATGATTGCTATTTGTAAAATACTTTTTTATATGAATGCTTATTAAAAACTCCTTAAATAATGTATAACTTCTAAAAATCCAACTATTTTTTAAAAGATAAATATTGCTTTGTTCAATAAAAATCTAACAGACTTTTTACATGTATTATTAACGAGAGTTAAAAAAAAATTCAAAGCATTTGGTCCAACAGAAGAAGAACCTTAGCATTTTAAATAAAGATAAACTAATTTTTTTCTGAGATAATTACAGTTTTCATTTGAGATTTGGATGTGAATAAAAATGAACACAAAAGTTATCACAACTCTTGAGTTTTTTTTTTTTTGAATTAAAACTTTCAAATTTTGTGAGAATATAGAAAAACAAAAAAATATTTAGGCTGAAGAAATTGGATTTGATTTTTGACCGATTTTTGCCAATTGAATCGTACTATCCCCCATGGGAAGTGCTCACAGACAAGAAAAGCGAACAGAAGGGAAAATGTGCTTCTAATTAGTTAAATTTTACGATAAAATACTATTTTATTTCGAGTGCTATTGTGTGGCTACATTTTCACAGATATAATATATAAAAGGAAATTTCAGTAATAATGAAGTTTTATTGGGATACTAATTATTAACGCTTATTTTATATGTTTTATGAAAAAAATATACGCAATTTGCGAGCCCATTTCTTTACTTCAAATTTTCCAAACTGTCACTAATACGTTAATAAAATAACTCTAAATATGAAGACATCGATAACAAACGCAAAGGCGAGGAATCAACTCACCTGACACTAAAAGCTCTGTATCCACTCTTTCATCTGCAACACTGTTATTAACATAACAGATATACTTGCCACTGTCTTCTGGCTCGGCTCTTCTGATGATAAGTGTACCACCTAGTTCTACAAAACGTTGACTCTTGGTAAGTCTTACTGCTTGGCTCTTTTCCAATTTCAACCAATGAATTTGAGGAATGGGATATCCTTCAGCAGCACAAGGCAATTTGACTGTACTGCCTTCTTTTACGATAAGATTAGTCCTCCTGTCTATGATGCGAGGAGGAAATGTGCTATGAGGCTCTGTAAAAGCAATGAAGAATAATGTTATAAAATATGATTATTAACTGTTATTTATTTCTTAAGGTAAAACAATATGTTTAAGGACTTTTTGAGTTTATGTCAGATATTTTATAAACTATCGCATCACACAGCCTTCGTTTTTATTATAATAAAACATTGCAAATGTTACAAAAGAATAATTTCAGCTACGAAATGTGAGTTACAAAGTAATAAAGTTGTAAAGCAACTAAAAAGATAAAAGGTTTTTATTATTGTTTTTTGCAAAAATATATTGTTATGAAAAATTTGTAGGTGAATAATGGCATCCAAGAGTAATACTCATAAAAAAGTTAAAAAATGAAAATTCCACAGAAACATATCGTCTGTCTCTTTCTCATTAGAATATCACAAAAAGGATAGTATTATTTCTAGTTTCACTTAACTAAATAGCTTAAAGTGCGAAAAGTAATATGGGAAGCAAATTTTTGGAAAATTGTAATACGGAAAGTGTTATGGATTGTAAATCAGCGATTTTGAAACTGTGGGGTGCCCCCTTACAAGGGTGAGGTAACTTTACGAAGAAGGCACCTATATATCAAAAAGTTGAAAATAAAGTGTTATTTAAAAATATATATATATTAATTTACTGAAAGGAAGTAAACCAGTATAAATACATTCAGCCTTAATAAAAAATATAATTTACAATTACACTGGTATAATATACTTAAAAATATGTTAGTACTGCCCAATGTATTCGGTAAATAATTTATTGATACTAAATTAAAAACAATTTTAATAACTGCAGGTGAATCCCATAAGCTATTTTTAAAGAGCGAAATTTTTCAAAAGAAGGTTTAAAAAAAGAAACTGACATTTTAGCTCCTATAATCTGCTCAGAAGGTTGCACATCGAGAATGCCAGATGTGATGGATACAAGATAAAGAGCAACGAAGACAAGTCTATCTTTTTGAGAAAACTTGTACTTTTAGAAATGGTGATTCAGAAAATAAATATTTAATTTAATCGAAAAGAATATGCAATCTGTTCCAATTTAAGAATTAGAAGGGAAAAGCAACATATAATTCATACTTATTTTTAACACGTATAATTAACATACTTATCATATTACTTTAAGGAAAAATTTACTGTAAACTAAAAATTTATTGTTTCTTAAAAGAAGCATAAACAAAATTTACTACTTTTCTTGATAATTTGTACGATTTATAATTAAAGACGTATTGCAGCTTCAGGGTGACAGTGCATTATTGTTGCATTCAATGCATTGTTATTCTACGGAAGGGAGGGGGCAAGGTCGACCATGCCCATATCCCAGGATGGGCAAGGTCGAATTATCCTTTCATCCCTTTAAAGTCAAAAACTAACAAACTTTCTTAGGAACTAAACACTGGGAGTATCGCATCAGATTGACCATCTGACATCTGCCCATGCATCTCAGCATCCAAGGTTACGAAAATTGAGATGAGCACAGTAGATCTTGGCCCTCATGAGCTGTTGCGCCACGGCATTTAGTAAAGTTTATTCACAGGAAACCCCTAACGCCGACCTACCTACGTCATTAAATTTTACACTGATGGAAGCAAAATCAATGAGCTGATAGGAAGCACATTTACATTGAGACCCCTAGAAGACAACTAACTTTTACCCGACGTGACCCTGACTTGTGTTCTGTCTTCAGAAGTGAATTAACACTAGATTGCCGAAGGAAGTCTTTTTGACGTTTTTTTAATTTCAATTAGAAAAACAATTACATATATAATGACAAAATTCCCTAGAAATTTTTAGAATATATTTTTTTCCAAGGGAAGTAAATTTTTATTATTGTTAATATTTACTACTAACATGTTATATGACTGTAAATAGTATAAAAAATCTTAAAAATTAATTTTGAACAAATTTCTTTACACATTAGTTATTTCTTCACAATTCAGTCATTTTGTGACTGTTTTTGAGAAATATAAGTATATACTAAATTTCAGTCTTTCTAGTGTCAATATCCATCAATGAAGCACTTGAGCTAGTTAAATCTGAGAGCGACTTTGACGACCTCTGGATTTTAACGGGAAATCGAAGCTCTCTGTAACATCTGAGCAAATGGTATCATATTGGAGATAAAACTAGTCTTTCCATCTTTACCAAGTTAAAGCATATTTCGAAGAATCGCGTAATCCATGCTCAGGGGATCCCATGGCACGTTAACTCTTTCGTAAACGATCTTGCGGACAAACTTGCAAAGGAGGGCTGCAAGCAACAAAATCTCTACTCTTTCTTTAACTTATCAAGAATTTTTCATACTTAAAGATTATATTCCAATAAGGAGTGAATGAAGCCTCATCTCATTACTGGTACCAAAGTAATATACCTGGCATTTCTTTTTCCCTCTCCTGTTATAGAAGCTGCATTGTACCTCTTGCTAGTGGACATATAAATAGTCTAAGGTTTTGTGGGAACATTAAAACATTTAAAACGTGTAACAAATGTAATGTTTAACTGTCTTCACTCGAGCACATTCTGGACTTTCTGGGCCGTTTTCGAGAGGATCTTTATACTTTTCCACTGCTTCTGCTCGATTTCATTAGAATCAACGGACTTATTGATCTTGTCTGACTTCTTCCGAACTTGAAGCATTAGCAACAACAACAACAGGAATCATATAAAAAATGCAATAAAATCCGGCGTATAACGCACACCCATACTTTCAATATGCAGTTTTTGATTTTTAGGTATATTCGCCGTATAACGATCACCCCCCTTTTTTTACAAAGGAACCTGAAGTGTAAGTGTGCAATGCTCTTATGTTTTGAAGTTATTTATTCGAGATATTATTCCATGATTATGAAAAGACAATGTACTTCTAGAACTACAGCAATTTAAATTCATTAGAAAAGTTATTATTTTACATAAACAGTATTCCGATCTATGTAGAAATTTTAATTTTTTCCTATGCTCATCTTATCTTTTATTTTTAAAGTTCTCATTTTTATACCCGTCGTACAACGCGCACTAGTAAACTTCGAGCTTATTTTTTGTGTTAAAAAACGCGTTATGCGCAGGGTTTCACGGTAATTTGTATGATATTAAATTACTATACTTCTATCTAGTGTAGTGTCGTAATTAGCCATTCCTGTACCGACTATAAAAATATAGATTTAACTTTGGAAAAATAATAATAATACAAAAAATAATACATTACAATAGATTTTTCATATGGTTTATTTTAATTGTGCCCATTCTCTGGTATTTGTAACGCTTTTGTATTCTATTAAAATAATAAAAATGTTGAATAAATGTTTTTGTCGTATAGAGCTTGAATTTTTTTTATTAGGTTTCAAGTTGCTAAAATTTCTTTCTGAAAACGTAAAGAAAGGAAAGAGTTAGAAATATTCAAAAAAACTTATGTATTTAATAGTTTTTTTTATGAAAATATATTTTAAACATAGAAATGAACTTAATTTTTTACAATTACTTTAGCTGTTTCACGTTCTTGGTAGTTATATTTTCACAGAAAAAATGGGTTAAAAGAAAATAAGACCCACAAAAATATGTGGAGGGATATCTCTGTTACGTTTCTTTACTTATTTATGTATTAATGTTTAAAAAAATAGTTTAGTAAATGAACATGCTTCGAAAACAAACTATTGTTAATGTAAGTTCTTTCTTATAATGATTGTAATTAAGCATGGAAGAAAAGAGAAATAGAGTTTTCTGTTTCTTTGCACTTCGCTATTGTCAACTTAATGACTTATTCTCATTTGGAGTAAAACTGATGTAAGTGTAGATCGAAAGGAACCGTTTTCGGCCTCAGGCTGTACATTCTTTGGTTGTCAAGTAAATGAATAAGCGAATGAATTTTCCTAATTAAACACAAATAATAATCATCAATACTTTTATATTAATGGATATAATTAGAATATTGTTGCTATAAAAAGAAAACAGCTGTGTTCAGCCCATGTCTTGCGGAAATAAATGGTTAATGAAATAACGGCTGTATTGAAAATGTTATTTAGGGCTTACGAAAAAGATAAATTCTTCAAACTATATGTTATACCATTAAAGGTTTTAATTGCAAGAAACAATTCAATGAGTTACAATAACTATTTAATGAGAAAAACGAGTGCCTAATATGTTTCTAATGTAATTTTGTTCACTAATGCTTACAATTCTATTTGTTGGAAGATCCAAAAGAAAATTTAAATATTATTAATTTGTCAACTAAATGCCATTTTTTACGGAATCTGTACTCATTTAAGTTTCTGCTGTTAACCATTAAATAGGAATTTTAGTAATTTCACATAAAATTCTGATTTCATGATGCTCACAATTTTTAATCAATTGTTCATATTAACAGCATATAAAAATAAGGAATTTCTTAAAAAGTAAATACGTTTATATACCCCTTTACTAATTTAAAGCAGTAAGTAGTTTTTAGTTTAATGCGTTTATATAATTTGCGTTACATTAACGATGCATTCAGGTTTCGTAAACTATAAGAATCACACATCATGTAATGATAAATACATAATATAGATCTAAATGTTTTTTTAAAAAAAATATTAATTTTTGTGTGAGATAATCCATATTTTTGGTAAATATTTTTCATATGCCATTTCTTATGTCGGATTGGAATTTAAATTTATATGTTAAAGAATGTATATATATATGTTTACTTTGTATCTTACCAGTGGTATTGGCAAATGCAAAAAAAAAGGTTGGTTGGCTGTAACACTATGTTTAACATAAAAAATTTAATTCCTGGGGATAAGATTTTGTCATATTACTGAGGTAATCATATTATTGGCCTATGTTATCTTGCTATATTTCTATTTTTCGCTCTACTTTATTACATTTATCTTAATATTTAAAAGTGTGTGTTGAAATTTACACAAATAATAAAAAACCATTAACTTTGTTCACATAATATAACCAAATATTTTCATATCTAAAGCTAATATTTTTTCACAGAAAAAGTACTCCCACTTATTTCTTACTTTAACATTATGTAATAATAGACTCAATTTAAACTGGTGTTAAATAATGTTTAAATCAAAACACTTCAATAATACTAAAAGCATATTCAATTCCTATTTTCCCTCTAAATTTATTACCGAAAAGGAATCATGGCCTTTAATAGCCATATCAACTTGAACGACACAACACTTAACCTCTGAGCCCACTCGTCCTCTGAGCGAAACTCTACCCCTCGTGTTGTCGAGAGATTGACATTCAATGTAATTTCTGAAGCGGTATTGACTTTCTCTGACGTTGGAGACCCTTCCAATCACGACTAATTGAAGTCCGATGCAATGAGCGAAATGGAAAAGCACTGCTCTAGGGTCAGAAGTAAATATGACAGGGCTAAAGGAGTCTCAAACGTCATGCAAGTGAAGCAAGTTTCATTGATCTAAGAGGGAGTGAGAGTATTTGTGCTGCCAATAGTTTACAAATGAAGTCATAGAAAAAAAAATTCGCTTGAAACAATCCAATACAGAGTTTCAAAAGCTACGATAATGAATATAATGCAATTAGATAATTACTCGAGTGGACTCACGAGGTAATTGAAGTAGAAGTTTGAGTTAATAGAAATTGTATCTGGCTAAGAGGATGTAAAAATAAAAAAGGTGATTGGAACAAATAAACAAACATTAGCTTATTTAATACTCAAGTGTTTAAATATTTAACAAAGGTTAAATATTATGCACAACGAACAAAATATAAAACATTAATAGAACTCAAAATCTTTTTTCTCCTGCTTAGAATTAAAACTTTTATCTGTTGCGATTAATTATGAAACAGCACAATAGTTTTGACATTGATAGAACTGCAAGTAAACGCATATTGATAGACTACGTTCTAAAAATAATAGAAGACATTTTTTAAAGTAAAGATGGAAATTATATATATATATATATATATAAATTACTCATTGTTTCTTATTTGAAATTAAAATATTAACTAACGATTAGGATTTATATAGACTCTCGTGAGTTTTCAAAGTATGTATCTATAAGATATTTTTTTAGAATTAGATTTCTATTTAGTTACTAAGAAAATAGTTAGTAAGTATGCTTAACGGGGTATCGAATATGCAAAAAGATAAAGAAAACTAATCATTTATTTCAACATATGTTATTTTTTAAAAAAACATCTTCGGAAAAAGGATGGACAATAAAACACTATTTTGATGGCCTGAACCTAAGTTTTTATTAATTCATAGGGAAATACTCCTTCACATAAATAGTTTGTTTTACTGAAGAGCATGATAGTCAGTATTTTATAGTAGAACACATACATATGTTTGGATCACCAAAAATGCATTCTTTTTTAAATTTTCTAAAGAAAATATTGTATTTTTTGTTAACATTATTTAGAAACTCTTTGAAATTTTCCAAAGGGAAATTTACATTTGAAGTAAAATTAAGATGTAATTTCGGATTGGTATTTAAATCTTATAACTTCCACAACTGGACTACTGTAGAACTATGATTTTAAGTTGACACTAATACCTATGAACTTCTATTATTTCATTCGAAATTTGATGGGGAAAAAATAAGAATATAAACTTGCAATCAATTCAATTTAAATTTTGACAGCTAGTCTTAATTTTTAAGCATACATAGCATTAATTGCAGGGCTACTATGTTTTTTTTTGTCTCTTAAACCAAAAAAAATGAGTTCAAAATTATATCTTTTCCTTAAATGATTTATCTGAGTAGCAATATGTTGCATATTTTTGTTTATTTTTAAAGTAATATTTATGCAAATGAATGGTGTAAATACTTGATGAATGGTTTTGGTAAAATATAACATTTAAATTTAAAAGTGACACATTTAGTTCTAGTATTAAAATTATAGTTATTTTCTCGTAATGTTTAGGACATAGCTTTCAAGCTAAAATATATTTTGGATATAAAATTTTTGGTGGGAAATACACATAACAGTAAAATTAATTTATATAAACAGTCAAAAATGATTTTTATGTCCATAATTGTTTACGAAGGAAAAAGTCTTTAAAAAGCCCATTTCCAGCTCATTTATTTTGTTAGGAAGGACATAAATACTTTTGCTCCTTCGAAATGTAACATTTAAAGAAGGATTCGCCATTCAATGAAAGGTAATGTATATTTGAAAACTGAGTGACTTCAATTTAGCTTTAAAAGAACGAAAGTACAGTTGAGAAATCCAAGTGAGATTTCATAAGATCCAGAGAAAGATATTTCCTAAGCCTTTGTAATCCTTTTTGAGCTCTGGGAAGGAACGAAAGGATAAGAAAACAGGACAAAATGAAAATGCACAAAATACGGCATTGTCTTAGCCAGCTTTTGAAGATAAAGTATTGTGTATTTACAGAAAACGAAATATTGAGCGATAGTTTGAAGATAATGCATTGCAGAGTTTTGAAAGTAGAACATTTAAGCTTTTGAGTCATTAATTTAAATAAATTACTATAACTAGATTTTGAATACATTTTCTAGCTACGCCTCTTTCAACTTCATAGATATTCTTCTTTAAAACTCGAAACTCTGAACATGATTTTAAATTACTTTAAACGAGTCTTTTGATGTTGAAAATTCGGTGTTAGAAGAGAAAAGTCAATACTTTATTAAATGCACGTTGAAATGAGTATATGAAGAGGACAAAATGAAAAATGGTTTTTGAAGGGAAAAAAGCAAAGGAGCAAACACAAAAAAAGCAATTTCTCTAGATAATTAAAGCAAGGCAAAAAAATAGCACAAAATATTAATATTGGCATTTGAACTCTTTTTATTTCTTTCTGGGGATTTCTTTTCAAATAAGATTGATAAGAAATATATTTTTTTATTCCATCAAACATTATTTATTTCTATTAACGAATGTAAATTGCGATAAATTATCAATGGCTTTGAAGCTATCTTTACAAGAAAAAAGTATTAATGTATTGTTACCTTAATTTTTATATTTTCTTTTTTGTCTAACAAATTGGAAAAAAGGCAAATTATATTAACTTTTTTCGAAGGCTGATTTTAAAGTGTCTTTAATAATGTAAAATAAAATGATAAATATCTTTTTTTTGAAAGTTGGTATCTTTAATACAAAGTAAGCTTTATAATTAATGTGATTTAGCATAAAGTATACTAATACTTTTTGTTGTAAATTCATTATTATGTAATAAGGATTTTAAGTTAACAAATTTTAACGTATTCCAATATTTTGTTTCCCAATTATTGTTCGAAATATATTCAATGAATTACATTTACAAGAAAAGTTTTAATTTACTGTTGTTAATTTGTTTAACTCTTTTTGCCAGATAAACTTTTAAAGGAGACAAATTACACTAACTTTTTGAAACCTATTTCAATTTTCTTTAAAATTATTTTTTTTATAACACAAAACTACAAGACACACAAACATTAATACATTACAGTTGAAATACATTAACAACAAAAAGTATTATATTGTTGTTACTGTATTCTTAAAATATTTTTTGTCATACAATTTTAAAAAAAAGGCAAATGATGCTAATTTTTTTCGAAAGCTGATCTTAAAGTTTCTTTAATAATGCAAAGTATCTTTAACAAATTTAACTTCTTTTATTTGTTTAGGAACTATTTGTTCGAAATGTTTCAATAGTTCAATGTTTGTTTAATTTTTTTTGTCTGAAAAATTAAAAAATAGCAAATGATATTATTGTTTTGAGAGACTGATTTTAATGTTTATTTAACAGTTTTAGTGTATTCCAATGGTTTTTTTTCAGAATTATTTGATAAAAATTATTCGATAAAATACATTTATGATAACAAGTATTAGTTTATTGTTTCTGTAATTCTTAACTTTTTTTTTTTTGGTCTGATAAATTTGAAAAAAAAGACAAATTTTGTTAATTTTTTTCGAAGTTTGCTTTTAAATTCTCTTTAACAAAGAAACATTATTAAATGAAAAGTATCCGTTTATAAGTAATTATGATATGTTAATATAAAGTAAGCTGAAAAATCAGCTGAAAATCACACATAAAATAATTTATATTATAAATTCATTATTGTGTAAAAACAAAATTAAGAAAGTGAGTTTTTGCATATTCTAATTTTTTGTTTCAGAATTAATGTTTTAAAAATTATTCCCTGGAATGCACAATCATGTGCTCAAACAATAGTGTGCCCGTACGCAGGCGTGCACACAAACATATATATATATATATATATATATATATATACAAGGAACTATTAATCTCAATTATTCTTAGAAATGTCTCTGTTTTTTATAATGTTAAAGTTTGAAAAGGTTAACATGACTTATTAATTTTGATTGGTGTAGTTCTACACAAAAATTTAGTAACCTTATCATTATCTTTGTATATATCCAACCATTTCCAAATTACTGTATTTTATGCCATTATGTGATTTTCATTTTAAATGAATCAAGTATATACTTTTTATCTGTATTTAAATTTATTACTAATCTATTTAAGATTAGTTTTCTGTTTACTCTGTGAATGCCTAGTACACTATAAAATATACAGAGGATTTTTATGGTGCTTATTGGATTTTTTTCAAAAAATATTTATCCATATGAAGTATTATGTGCTTGAAAAATTAATTATTTTTCAAAGGATAGCCACAAAGATTAAGAATTCCAGGGTATAAGCTTTATAATCAAGCACTTAATCAAGCAATATTTTTGAAGTAAGTATTATATTTATTGTTAAACCTTTTTAAAAATTATGTTCTGATAAAAATGTATTTTGTTGATTTACAGATTAATCATATCATTATTCAACTTTTATAGGTTAGCTACTACTTGTTTACGTAATATTAATACAATTTATCACACAAAAAGAAAGAAAGAAAAATAATTGACTCTAAATCAGACTCTCTTGCTAAATATTTTCACATATATATTTTTTTTAATTAACCAATACATCCCAGAAATGTAAAAAGAAATATTCACATCCCTTTTCGGTATTAGGATCTCACTAAAGACCTATTCTTCATTAGAGCTGATAAAGTCAAATCAATCTACATTCACTGTGCCCCACAGTTCTTATGTTGGCGTAGTATGAAAGTTTGAACAATGGCGTAGTAATTCGAATATTGATTTGATCCCTCAATTCCGACTGAAATGTTGTTGTGGTTTCTAACGCCACAAGTATGACGGCGTCAGATCGTGGCCCATAAAATTGATCGCTGAAAAGGGATAGCTGTAGGCCTGTCGTTAGCCGTAGCTTTAAGCATCATATTAGTAGCAGTGTAATTTTGCTCGGTTCTACCCCAGTTTTCATGGAGAAACTCCTAGGGGTGCTCAGGGGCATCCCATTTCTCTTGTCTTTCCTCCAAGATCACGAGGGAGCTTGGGGTTCGACAGGTATTTAGATTTTCACCTTGTCAAAAATTCAATATTTATTTACAAACGTCCATGCCTTCTCCGGGTTTTGAACCCAGGACCAACGGTACAGCAGTCAGAGTCACTATACCGAATGGGCACCATGAATGAAATTTACGTGCTAAGCCTCCAATAGCTCTTGTGTACCGTGATAATTAAAATATCTGGAGAGTGCAAAGTTTTATTATAGATCTCTTTCGATTTGTGAAACTGCAGTTATTTTAGTTTGGTTTTAATGGCTACACAAAAAAGAGAAGCCCTAGTTAATTAAATAATTTATAAAATTAAGAGATCCGAAATAATCTATTCCTAAAAATTAATGATTGCAAAACTTACTTGAATTGGCTGGATGAAGGTAACTGTGATTCGTATCTGTTATTTTTAAGTGACCATCGCGTTGGGCAGTGCTAATTTTTTAAAATAAATTTAAGAAGGTAGGAAGTGATTTTTTGTGTGTTTGACATTTTATACTTGGTCTGTTTGCTATGTAATTCTTCCGCAGGGAGTTTTTATGTCTTACGTAATTTGGTAAGGGCAAGACCGTTAGAGGAGCTGTAATTTTTGCAGTTTTCCTGTTTAAATGGAAAACAGGAAAATTGAAAAAGTATAAATGGGAATGTTACAGACTTTGTAAAAACAATGAACTAATCAATTCATAAAGTTTTATGCACATTAAATTGCCTTTTTCACCTTTATCAATAACAATCAATCTTATATGTCTTACTTAGATAAAAAAATAAATTTTAAACATAAATATTTATAGGAGGAAACTTTATATCGAATATATATATATTTTAAGGGATAAAAATGTTAGATATATGCTCTTACCTGTAATGATTAATCTTCCAGAGGAGCTGCTCTGCTTAATCGCACCACTGATGCGATGTTTTGTTTGACAGTAGTACTTTCTCATTCCATCCGTGAGTGGGTCAGCCAATCGTATGTATAATTCACCAGTGGGAAAGACACTGTATCGACCTCCTAAAGTAGAAATTATTCCTTATTCATCTTATAAATATGAAGTTAGTTCCAAAATATTTTTTTATTTAATTTTAACAATTCATATTCTATGTGAACAATGTAAAATTTAACTATACCACAATAATAACCGATATATATAAGTAAAACACATAAAATAAATGCATAAATCCTAGTTGACGCTTAATTTAAATATGATTTAAATTTCAATCATATTTCTGCTCGATATTTTCTTTTTTTAAATTAAATTTTATATTAGACACTTATAATATGAAAAAAGATCAAATATTTTGTGACGGGTGCTTACGCGTTTCACTAACCTTCTCTTATATTCTTTAAATGTTTTATTTATTTCAACCAATCTCCACCGGGAGCCAAAAGCGTGATTTATGCAAATGAGATATTTTATATAAGTTTGGGTTTAGCGAGTTATAAAAAGGGGAAATGAAATGAAGAGAAACGAATGAATTGAGAAAGTGCTTTTTCTAGTGTAAACGTAGACGTCGTGAGTAAAGTCTATTGTAAAGTGTAGATAAAATTAGTTCGGGAAAGAACTGAGAGATAGCTGAGACTGAAGCCGCCCATTAAAGGAATCCAGATATTAAAGAAGCAGCTAGACGAACCTGCCATAACAAAAGGTATCAGGTTAGAGTTTTACTTACCCCAATTAAGTATAAGTGTGTAGCTATAATTGTACGCGTCGATCCGTCGTGGATTCAGATAAGATTCCGTCGTTCATGATTATTGAATCCTTCTCATTCTCCACTGTGATTTATTGTTCTTAAAGTTGAATAGTATTTGTGTAATCTCTTAATTAAGAAAAGTCAATAAATAAGATTGATTTGCGAAAATAAGTAGTAATTTATATGAATTCAACACATCCAAATTTAGGTAATAAACGAAGGGAGTTGATTATCTTAGAGGTAGCGATAGGCTACGACAATTTTTCAAAAAATGTTTAAATTTTTAACAAACAAATTTTAAAAATTAATTATTTTTATTGAGTATTTATTGCATAGTATCTAAATGGTTAAATAAAAACAAAAAATAGCTTTTAAAATATGATCTGACGGATAAGTATCAAAAATAATTTAGAAAACTACATTTTAGTATTTGATAATTTCTTAGAACTAACGATAAAACTTCTATGATGCCTGAGAGATAACTTCTCATTTTTTTACTTGTTCATTTACAGTATTAAATTTAAAATATCTAGGAAACACTTTACAATAATGGCATAATATAAACTATTGCATTTTAAAATATGAGGGGAAAAAGCTCTAAAAACAGTACTTAAATACATGAATAATTGTAGAGTTTTGAAACTGCGGCTTATATAGACATTTTAATTCATTTTTCAGAATTCTATGTACAGCATTTTTAGCACGTTAGAGAATAAAATATACAATAATTTAGAGTAAAAGAAATTACAAAATGATATCCATACTATCGATACATTATTAAATTATTTTCGTATTAAAAATTAAGCTATTTTTCTAGCACTATAAAAGCCTACCATTATATAATGACTTGTGAATAATTAATCCCTTTGAAAATTATACTTAGTATTAATAGATACCGTTTGTTTTAAATAAAAATACATGTTGATATAAAATTAATTAAAGTGGCATTATCATTTCATAAATAATACATGGTTTCAATTATTTGCAGAAGCCAAGAAATGCTTTTCAAATGATAGCATGAAAAAATATTTCTGAGCAAAGAAGATAAAATACATAAGGCTATATGAAATTTAAAAAAAAAAAATTTCAGAATAGTTAGTTTCACAATTGCAAAAATTGCGTTTAACTTCAACAGCATTCATTCAAAGTGGAGTTAGATAAAAACAGCGAAAAAAGTCCTCTTCGTATCTGGTATTTTTCTAATTAGTTTCAGTCAGCTCGAGTTTATTTGATCTTTTCGCTTATTTGGTTGATAATCTAATTATATTTCAATTAAATTCGGATTGTAGGGCTGTAGAAAAATTTCTTTGGAAAAATAAAACTTCCTCCGCTTTTGACAAAGTAAATATCTGTTTTCTTTGACAGAATAAATAATTATATCACGTTACGCCGCAGTTCTCTTAAAATTCGGTAGATAGTCATCAAAAAATTCAATTGTAAGCATTGCGTTAAATACAAAAATACAGTACCCAATTAATTTTCTAGATTAAGATATACGTAACAAAAGTTGTTGACTTAAATGCAAAGCCAAAATTATTTTTTAAAGCAAGAGTGAAAAATTCCTATTTATGAATATAATAACTGTTTACTATAGTGAAGCAACAGCACATGATAATATTTTATATATTTTTTATTTAGAAAATTTTAAAGTAATTTTGATTTTTTTTCTTGTTGGTTTATTAAAAATTATAGATGCAAGTAGTATGTTTTAAATAACGATAAACAAACGGATTTTTCATTTGCACGAATATATTATTCGTATACTGAGAATTTAGATAGGTTGAGAATAAGCTATTTTTTTTATAATTTTTGATAATATTTGTCGGAAGTAAAAGCATCAATACCAATAAACATAATCAAACTTCTAAACAATGGAATGTTAAATTTTAATCTAAAATACATCTTCGATGATGAATTGTTTTTAGAGAACTAGTTATTAACGATCCACAATAAATTTTTTAAATACTACGGCTCAAAATGCTGTGAAAATTTTAATGAAATAAGTTCTTTTTAATTCATTTCAGAACTTTAAACGATAATAAACTTTAATAATACTGAAATAGAAGTAAAATTTTATTACATTAATTCTTTAAAAATCATCTGAAATGTTTACATTTATTACATTATATTACTAAAAATGTATATTCTCATTAGAAATATTTGAAAAAAAATTTGGCATAATACTGGAATGAACTAATATTTATAAATGATAATAATTGTTTTAGTTTTGATAATTACTCATAAATGAATTTAAAAAAAGTATTGTCCATCATTAACTGGTTAAGTGTTTAAGCTTAATGAAACACATTAATTATTACATAATGATAGGTAAGAAGAACATTTCAAATCTTGTCACACAGCCAGAAAATTTTGTAGATTAAGAATACGAAAGTAATTAGTATGTTATTTGTTCTTTGACAAATGAAATGCTCTCTGTTGGAAAATAACCTATTATGGATCTTTTAACAGCCCTTCCTGTCTTCTTTTTCCAAACGTAATGAGTTTTCCCCTCCGATGTTATTCACATTATACATTTTTCTCTTTCAGATCAGTAGTATTTCCCCGGTAATATTATTTAAAATTATCACATAATAAAACTTAAGCTTTAACGAATTAATCTACATGTGTGAAATATATATATATAAGTTTGATTATTTCATGTTCAAAAGGTACAGTAGACACATTAACTTAAAAACTATATAAAATTTTGTGCATTATGCAGTATGCTTTCTAAGTCCATTGCAACCCTCTTCGCTCGGGAACGGTTCCTACTTACAATATAATCATAAAATTTGTGTCTAGGAATTATAGAATAGCCATGCGCCACTGAATAAAACCACCTACAGCGCCATCTGTTTGAAAACTACAGAACAAACATTCATATTTCAAAAACGGAACAAGATAAGAAAAAAAGTTGGTTTCAAAGTTGTAGAGCATCATCGACTTGTTATGACCTTGCGGACTAATAAAAAGAAAAGATCGGTTACACGACTCATTTTTTTAAGATTTGCTACACTGTGACGAAAGAAAAGCGATCTGCGAAAGAAAAATCTGTTAATAGCAATGAAACTTTTTTGAGATGTTCAAACATCTCACCGTCAGGTGCAATAACTATTTGGATCCTTTTTTGAATGTCACATCGTGCACGCTGGAGCATAGAGCGTGACATGCTGACTTATGCATTCGCACTGTGTCCTGCAAGTCCCTGTAATATTTGTGGATGGTTGGCATAGCGCTGATGCTTCAGGTATCACCACAGGACAAATTCCATTGGTCTCAGATCAGGGAAACGTGGAGATCTATCTTAAACACCTCCATTCCCAATTATTTGGCCAACAGAAAGGCATTCCTGCTCATAAGACATCTCTTGTGAAGCAGTACCTTGTCAAGGAATTCGGGTACCAAATAATTGGGTATAGCGGTGTCTAAGGTTGGTGCTTACGTTTGCCTGATCTTTCTCCACTGGACTGTGGTGATATTTAAAGCATCAGAGACTTATGCAATCCATTCACAAACAATGTAGGATTTTAAAGGACGCATTACAAAAGCTTGAGTCAACGTGTCACTCGCTATGTTCCAACGTGTACAATGCGACATTCAAACAAGGATCCAAGTGTGTATTACATCTGATGGTGAAAAGTTTGAGCATCTTAAATAAAATTTCATTGTTATTAATAGTTATTTTCTTTTTTTACTTCGGACATTGTTTTTCTCACGTCACAGTGTCACTGTCGAAAAAAGGAGGAGTTTAACCGTTCTATTACTTGTGGTAATGGGCACATTGTGTCTTTTTGAACTCAGTGGATGATGCTCTACAATTTTGTAAGTCACATTTTTTCTTATTTCATTCTGTTTTCGAGATAGGAATACTAACTCCACAGTTTTACACCAGAGGACCATGTCAGTGATTTTATTCGATTGCGCATATCTACTTTGCTATACAGTAGAACGTCGTTTATCCGAACGTTTTTTATCCAGTGTCAAATATCCGAACCAAAGTCCGGATACGTTTTCGAACAGTGAAATGCTCAACTGCTGTTTCCTGTGAGGCCAAAAGTGACGAGAAAACTCAAGGTGGGGGATATTTGGGGAATTTCAGATGTGTAATTTGGTAAACTTATGCTCGGAATATTAGGTCAGTTTGTTTCTAAGTGAGGGGGATACGTGCTCTTTTGTTGAGTTTTATTGATGTAGAAACCTGGATGGCATGCAATGCAGAAGACCGTAGATTTCAAATGCTAAATAATGACGAGATAGTTACTTCCATGCAAGAAGAATCCGACTCTGTCGACGATGAAACGGATGAAGACGAGGACAACAACAATGAAGGTAGTAAGAGTCCATCAAATTCTGAAGCGTTTCTGCGTTAGAGACAGCTATGGAGTGGTACGAACAACAATGAGAGTGCTCTCCTACTCAATTACTGCTGCTCAAGAGAATCAGAAACCTTGCAGTGAAAACACGAAGGGGTATAATGGTACAGCGAAAAATAAATGATTATTTTCCACAATCAAGGTAAAATTGCGACATTTTGCACCTATTTGGCTTTTTCTTCAAGCACGTTTCCCGAATGTGATGATTTTCAATATTTGTATAGTGTCCAGTATCATTTACTGAATGGATCGCATTCGGTTTTTGATTATCGAACAATCGCGTATCCAAACTGTGTCTGGACCCAATGAATTCGGATAAATGACGTTCTACTGTACCTAGAAACCCCTTATATGAATACAGCAACAGCCGTTCTGAAGCTATGAGGGTGGCTTGGGACATTATTTCCTATCATAGGTTAAATACTTTGATATATTTAAAGTTGAATAAAGCAAAGTAGAAGTCAAAGAAGAAAATTTATTTAAATAAGTATAAAAAAGATAGCAAGTGTTATAATTTTACACAAATTTTATTAATAAATCTATTTTATTTCTATAAAGCGAAAACTGTTACTTTGGTTAAGTGAATAAATAACCTAAATATTTAATTTAAGACACATCGTTATTAGAAGAAAAGTTCCTGAGATACTAATATTTTATAAATTTTATGTATTGTATTTTTCCGAATATGAGCCAATCCGTGTACAAATCAAGAGAGCATTTTTTCCTAAAGGCTTTTAACCCAATAATTCAAAAATCATGTATAAGCAGAATTGGAAAAAAAATGCAGTATTTTTTTAACATACAGTGAAATACGTTTTACGCGAAAACGTTTAATGTGAAATATCAGTCAACACGAAATAGTTGTATGTCACTCTCGACAAACTACAATGTATTTTCATGCTTTTTTCTGTTAACACGAAACAATAAGCACTTAACACGAAAAGATTTTCCTCCTGGGGTTCATCAAAAAGAAACTTATTGAAGTGTTTGAGAAAGTTTCTGAATTATTGAACTCTCCTAGTATCATTGGAAGAACTCGTTGCAGTAGGTGATGATAATCTGTGTTCAGCCTCAATCATGGCTAACAAAGATATTTTCGAGTTTGTTAAAAGCTCAAAAAATATCATTGATGCTTATTCCAATGACTAATGCAGCTCCTGTTTCCACGTGAACCGAACTAAGGAACATCATGCAAAGTATACGCAGTTGCTTAGATGCACATTCTAATGATAAAGTAAATAACAAAACAAAGGACATCGTACAATTCTCTGACAATTTGAAGCTAAAAAAGACAATAGAAGGAAAATTATCAGATAATTTTCCAAAAACTCAATTAATGTTTTGTTTTTCAAAAAACTTGAAAATTTTGCATCAAATTTCATTAAGGTTGGTAATTATTTTCCTTTCCTTAATATTTATTAAATACATGCATATTCATATCTATGTAAATAAAATGTACTCTAATAAATTTACTTTTGTTGAATGTATGGTTTTTGTTTACTTGTTTTTGCAATATCCCTTAACACGGAATTCTTTTAGCACAACAAATTATTTCAGTTTCCTCAGTTTTTGTGTTCAACGTCTTTCACTGTATTGCCTGTATTAAGGGGAAAATGTCGCCAAGCGGATGAAAAGGGTAGAACATTTCAATCAAGTTTCGATAAGGAAAATTCAAGAGATGAGAGACGTGGTAGTTTTATTTCTGTTAACCCTAGCAGAAACATACTTTTTTCTTCTTTTCATTTGTTATCTTGTACACTATATGTATTAGTCTTACTTTTGGAGCGGTTTTTTTCCTTGTAAGGAAAGATGTGGGAAGATCAACCTCATATACGGCTATTTCAGATTACAGTTTAAAACATCCCAATGAGAGTGAATGGGAATTTAGCGAACTATTCAGAAACTAAGATTTCTGACACTGACTTTAAAAGATTTATGTGACTTTTTTTTTAATAAGAGTGCAATTTAAAACAACCAAAAGTTAAACATTTTAAATTTCTTACACATGGCTAACGGAAACTGTTTAAAAAGCCATTTTTCCATAAATAGGTTTTTACCGAGATTTTCTTATCCATTATCCATACATTATAACCTTAATGAAGACTGAAAAATTCTCGGACAATACACGGAAATATACGCTAAGACATCTAGTTCACTACTTTAAAACACAGTAGAATACTAAAAAAACTTGTAATTAATTCTTCTATTTTAATATAATTAAACTTGAATTAAAAAGAAGCCGTGTCTTTAAGTTAAATAAAATTAGTGCATTCTGCATTATTTAAAAGTAATGGAACAATCAGTAAAATTAAGGAAACCATAAATACACAAGTTTTAGAACTAAAATATAGGAAGTATACTATCACACACACACACACACACAATAATAATAGAACTGATAGAGTTATTAATAAGAAAATAAAGATAGAGAAAATTGATTAACATACAATTCAATATCTTTCATCTTTAATTTCAAGCAAAAAATTAACATAGCACATAATAAAGTTTTTCCAACATAATTTATGTAAAAAAGGCATAATTAATTCTTGCTTACCAGCAGCACTCTCTGCGTGTATAATATTTCCATCATCTCTCATCCAAGACATTACAGAAACATACTCCTTTACGAAGCTCGGTATGTGGCATTTGAGAACAGCTGTGTTACCCTTTGTAACAAACACATCATACACTTGAGTTTCGTAGTATTGATTGATAGCTATAAGGGATGAAAAAGATAATTAATTATGGATGAACAGAAAATTATTCATAATTAATTCTAAAATGTTTCGTTTTTTTTGCTGCTTTTTCTTAAAAAATGCATTTTATGAATTATAAATATAGTACCGAAAGTAAAAGAAAATTCAATAAACAAGATAAAATAGAAATAAATAAAACTTAAAAATACTCAATTATTAATAAGAGGAAATTTATTTTTCTTAGTGTTTCATAGATAAAAAAAACTATGTATCTATTAATATCTCTTATAATATGTTTTGACACAAAACTGAATTACAGAATTAATTTTTATATTTAACGATGTCATTATTTATTTAAAATACACGAAACTGATTTTCAACAATTTTGTATCAAAAGGAGATAATGAAATATATAACTTCACAAATATCCATTTTGTATACATGTGCACCTATAACTTAAAAAGTAACAAATCAGTTGCAACAAAGAGAAGAAAATCGATAGATAATATGTACATGTATAAAAATCAAAACGGTAAAAAGTATCACAGGAATTAAATTTTTAAGGAATTAAGGTTTCGAGAAAAAATCAATTATTTGTTAGGCACCTTCTAGCCTGAAATCTAACCCTAAAGAAATCTGTTCTCCAGGTGGCTCGTTCGATCTAGAAACGATATGAAACATATGCTCATTATAGGCCAAATGCACTCCATTGGGGAAAGATCTTGTGCACACGCCGTCCTAGGAAATGCCGGAGAAGAATTCAGGTAAGCAGACAGAGAGACTAAAAGAGTGCAATGTAAGGCTAGTAATTAACGTGTAGAAATTTTGGTCCAGGGATTCGAGGGAAGGTGTTAAATATTATCCAGATACCGCTGTTCTGTAGGTGCTTAGCTACAAAGAGATCTGGCTGTCAAATGAGATGATATCCCCACCATAACTCCTATTAGTCGTGTTGTATTGCATACAGCAATCTCGTGAATATTTCCACCTATACTTTGGACCTCTCCAGATATGTCATCATTCTCCATCATGTTTTAATTTGAAGTTGGACTCGTAACTGAAACAATTGTCATCTAGTCCAGGTGATTCCATGTTGAATGCGCCTGAAAGCACTGCAGAAGCGCGGGGCAGCATTCGACAATAAGGGGTAGTCGGCGCACCCCCCCCCCCATGCATTGAGTCGCCTGTCGATGGTCACTGTTACTCCAGTTACACATCGGATTGTAGATACGAAATCATCAGAGACTGTAAACTTCAATCGGATGATCCCTCTCCACGTATTCTGTCATCTATATCGGTTGACCACTACCTTTCTGACATGTTGTTCGACCATGCTCATAAATTCTCGACAACATCGCCAAATCATAACATCACTCCGATCCAAATGTCGGGGGATCCTATGATTTGATTATCCTGATTTCTGTAGTTTAATGGCGCATACTTTCACGAATCCGTCTGGGAGGCAGTGGCGTAATGTACACCCACGCATCAAAACTTGTCTGATATTAAGTAGATACCTTTTGTAAGATCCAGCTTGGAGCCCGGAACCTGACTTTTCAAGGGCCCTAATATTCCGTGTAATGCCACTGCTATAAGGTATTGATGTGACCACAGTAGCCAAGTGGTCAAGGAAACGGACACGTGGCCGGCGTGTCATGAGTTCGAGCTTATGCCATAAGTTGACGCGCCGTATAGGAGAGCGCTATGTACGTTTAATCTGTCGAAATCTCAAACATCTTCCCGTTACGAGGTCCGTCGCCTAAAGCCCTCGAGAAGCTGAACATTGCGACCTTAATATTCATTAACTCACGCTGGGTATTGTTACAATTCACGAGGGTTGATAGATTCAAGTTCATATCGAATTTATGTTTTAGATTTGAAATGTTTTTTGTGTAAACTGTGTTGAAACCCCATTGCGATATGTTGGCAAACCAAAGTAGATCAATTACATGTTCTGTCGTACGATGTGTGCATATAAAAATAAATACATTCGGATAATTCCTTGATGCGTCACATCTTATGTTACAAACTGTATAAGAATTAATAATTCACAAATTGCAATTAGAATACTTTAATTGAACTTGACACATCTTTTGAACATGAAAGCGAAACATCAATGGATATACAGTGTTTCAATAAATCCATAAATCGGAATGATATAGTAAATTCATAAAACTTGAATGTTACTAACTTCTAAAATATTTGCAATATATTATGATTTTTCTTACACAAATAAATAAGAATGGTTTTCTTGTAATGGTGGCATTATTGTTACACACAAATAGGAAAAGTAAGGAAAAAGTTTTGCATGTTTAGTCTGTACAAAATGTTGTGAAAGATTTGTTGCATGATATGTTTATTCTGAAAATATTAAATTTTCACATTTGGCAGATTATTTTGAATATAAAAGGAAGCAAAATAGGTCGTTTACTCACTATCGAATATTTCCAACGTTGTCTAGTATGATTAATTGGTAGAAATTAATAATTTTTTCAATTTTATTTCAAATAGAAAATAAACTGTTTAAATCTTTACTATTTAATTAATATTAACTTTTCAAATCATTATGGAACAATTTTATTTTTCTTATATAAACTAGTTTTGTCTCAATTTAGATTATACATATACTAGATTGCTAATATGAATACGCAAGACAGAAGCTATTTGTAACGGATATTCATATGGAAATTTGTATCGAACTCCTCCCATTTTAATAATATAACGTAAAAAGCTTTTGTGTGGTGAGTTCACTAATTTTATTAATGATTTTGAATTTCTTTTATAGCAACTTTTCAAAAAGTAGCTCTTAGGTTTATATAGAAATATTAATATATGAATTTAAATTTTATGCACACTATTAAAATAAACTTGTGTTCATAACATGAATTTATTTGCAATTATATTAAAGCTTTCTGAAACTCAAATTTGAATACTTTTTGCTCTTTGAATGATTGTAATTTCCTTTTTGAGTGAAAGAAAAATTAGAAACGGATTTTTTTTCTTTCACCAGTTAATTAATCAATTGCTATTCGTTACCCGTAAAAAGATATTTCGTTTCATTTTCCCAAAGTATATTATCCACATGAGTTTTAAATTTGTTCATTTTACTTATGCAAATTATATTTGCTTTACTGAAAAATTGTAAGGTGATATCAATACATTATTCATTATGACTTTCTTAACAGAGAGGAAATAAAAATAAAATCTCGTATTTGCCGAAGAAGCAAATACATTCCCCGATATGATAGATTGAGAGCATAAGTGTCCGACAAATCGATTTCTCATGTCCCAGATTCCTTCTGTAACTTGATCGAACGTCCGCAGATGATCCTGACAGGACTATATCTTACTGGCATGTTAGGTGATAACAGCCTGCTACGTGTTAATAATCTTTTCATCCAAGAAAGTGTAACATGCTACCTTAAATGCCCTGGGAATAATCTTGTAGTCAATAAGTCTCAATTTGTGAGCTGCCACTGTCATTCTTGAATTAGAGGGCGCCAGTGTCTTCTTAAGTAACATCTTCTATTCTTCGCGGTTATTTTTATTTACATTGACGTTTCTTGAGTAAGTATCGTGTGCGCTATTTAAGTCTATAAAAGTATTAAACTGATCTCTGGTTTCAATAAAATATTTTAAAAATTCAAAATGGCTGTTAAGTTTAATTTAATTGGAACTAATTCTGTAATGAAGCTATACCAGCCCCCTCTACGAGGGAGATGCGAGCATATAAAATAGTCGAAATCAGAAGAATATTTTAAAAAGTTATTTATTTACTGAAAGTAAACAAACGTAATGTATTCCGACATAATACAAAATAAAATACACATTTACACATATTACGCGTATAAATGAATCAGTAAAACTAAATGCATTTTTTATATTCAGTATAGCAATACTAAGTTAAGAACAAGTTTAATAATTACCGGTTACTCCCAACGGACTTGTCATCAAAAATTATATACGAAAATTAACACTTATAATAATTTGTGTGATTTATATATAACCCCTTAATTAAAACTTCCGCGATTCGCTCCCCAATACCACCGTTATCCAAGTTATGTGATGTGTTGGGGGGGGGAGTAAATAAGCAAATCCCCTGCAATAAGTAAATTCTTCTTTAACACTGCTAAGGTCCTTTTACTTTTATACATTCCAAAGCCCGCGGAATAATTTTATGGATAGCAGCATACAGAAAAGATCGTACTTCGAAAGAAGTATATATACGTCCGGTGCAATTACGGCTTTAGCTGAGCGGGACGTTTATATACGTTTGTAGTAGTTATGAGGTTAAAGTTCTCTGTAGCTTTAGTGTCAAATTATAATATTATTGAATTCAATGCTATGTTACTGTATGAATGGGAGGATGAAAATTATGATTGTATACTGGGTCGCAAATATTGGAAGTTTGAGAAGCCTTGTATATTTAAAATTGAAAGACAGGACTAATTAAGAAAGACTAATTTTAAATTTTACCTTTCACACAGCTGCCCGATCAAAGTCCGTTGATTTCACTAATGCATTTAATTTTATAAGAACATATAGATATTTTCCTTGCAATTTAGTTGGCTTGTGCTATAATATTTTATATACTAAGTCTATTTTACAAGAAAATACCCGTTGCACTTTGTACCGATTACAGCATTTTCAAAAGCGGTTTGACTACGATAGCTGAGTGATCATAGTAGCGAAATCGGGGTTGATAATTTCGAGTCATGATTTTGAGTCCTTGTGTCAATAAGGATGCCCCATGTAGAAGGGGTAATGTACACTAAACATTTCGTGACTCAGAATCTTAAATCTTTCTCGTTAGGAGATTTTGTAGAGCAAGATACCATCTCAGGTATATGTCACTTGATCAAGGTTCAAAATTACGAGGTCTGTTTCTAATATCCCTCTGTTGCTTCAAAGTGAGACGTTAATAAGTGATCACTCAATCAGCCCATGAAGGTTCGAAGTCATCAATAAACAATCAACTGGCATTCGAGTAATTAAATGAACTATTACCAAATATTCAGAATCCAACACAGAAAAGAAATAAGTCTTATAAGAAAAGAAGAATTTCATCCACAAATAGTAAGTGAGGAAATAGAAGAAATACATGGAACTTTTAATGGTAACTAGTTTCTATTCTAATGCATTCCTTCCTTACTAAAAGGAAAGGAAACTTGTACGTATGAGCTACTTTATCGTTTAATCCCCTAATTTTAATAAAATGTAATCATACACTTACACATACTTAATTAAGAATTTCTTTCATTGGCTCACGATATTTTGTCTACGAAACTTCAACTTTATTGTGAAGTATTTCAATACATTTGGAAAAAAAATGTTTTTGTTTATTGTGTAGATTCAACTTATAAGATTTCACTTTTTACATATACTTCATTATATATCAAAATATATGAATTTATTTAAATGGAATGTACACTGTTAGAATATAAAGCAATAAAATGTTTTTATAATACCAGCATTCTTTACATAGTTTTTTCTCTCCAGTTTTTAGAATCTTTCAACTGGGCTCAGTATAAAGCTTTGTGATATTTATGTTTTGAATTCATAAAATATATAAATTATTGATGTAACACTTTGGAGTGGCGAAGCAATATTTTCAGTACTTTCTATTGGATTTAATAGAATTATGCAATGGAAACTGTATATATTCTTATAGATATTTTAGAAACATATATAAGATTTTTTTTAGATCCAACGGATACATAAAAATAGCATTAGCAATGCTTCAAAACTATTATTTTTATATGCACGCCTTTAACTATCAAAATATCTTCATATACAGAACACACTTACTATTAGAATATATAATTTAGAGTCAGATTAGATTATTTACAAAATACTGCTTAAATGCTCATATGCACTATTATAAAATATTGAGTGTTTGAAAGGATTAAAATTAATGACTAAAAATTATACAAACATGCAGAGAAATGGTGGAATTATACCTTTACTTCTCTGTTCCTTATTAAAAGCCTTTTATAAATATTATTTATTAAAGTTCATTTAATATATTAATACGCTCTAAGTTAAATTACTAAGATATTAAATTAGTATATAGAAATGAAATAATATTTTTAAAATTTATGCAGCTTACTTACGTTATTTAAAACATAAACTCATAGAAAGTAATACATAAGGCATTATGCACATCGTATGTCACAACAATTATTATACTGCAGAATTTATTTGTGAAAAATATTTCGATAGTCATAAGTTGCATAATTACTATTTGCTTTTTTAATTAGTTCATATTTATGAAGTTAGAATTTGAATAAAGTTTCCCCATTTAATTAGGATCAAATTTAACTTTGTTTCAAAAGTCAAAAAATAAATGATAAAATAAATTTCCGAAAAAGCAGACGGCATATCATAAACGCAGATGACAAATCATATTTCAAAATTTATTTTCTTCATCTTCACTCAAGAGAAAACCCACCTTTTACATGATTTAGTATTACGTACAAATGTGTGTATTAAGTCATCGTCAGATTTAATGTAAAAGGAATTTATTTAAAGAAAACCAAATTTTATTTTAAGCATCTAATCATGTGTCTTTAACCATGCTTTTCTTAATAAAGCTCGATTTATGATCTTTGCTGCATGTTCCTTAAATTAATTTTAAGAAACTCCCAACATATTTAACTTACCGGCTAACTGTCGCTTAAATGTTGAAAGTCTGTTGCTCAAAGTTTAGGAGCAGACTTAAAAATTTCGGATTACTTTCCTCGTCCCTTTACATTCGTATATATTTGCAACTTGGCACTCAGTATATACGGACCTTTTTACTGCAAAGTGTAATTTTATAGTAGAGCTATAAGAGTTATATATTTGTAACAAATACTTTTTCCGGAGATTTTTCTAGAATGTTTATAATAAAATAGGTCTGGTACCGTAAAAGACCTTTACGAACTAACATTTACTCTAAGCACTTTCAGGTTCTTTTAACAGTATCAGTCAGTCATCATACATTTTTCCTTTTTTAATGTATACATTTTACTGAAATTGCATGTATATTTTTAAATATATCAACTCATTATAGCAATTTTAAAAACAGCCACACAGATAGTGTTCCAATGCGGTGATTTTGTTAGCATAATCAATTTTAATAGGTTATAATATACAATAAAAATATGCTTTTCACAGTTTTATTATAAATCTATCATTCCCCAATTGGTGATTAAAAGTTCTACATTTTTATGAGTTGCAATTCCCTCCATTTGTAATTGAGCTGCATAATTTTTAATAATAAAAAATTTATTTCAATTTGAGTCTCTCAATCTTCTTTTTTTATTTGTTCTAACGCATGCATCGATGAAATTATTTTTTCAATGAATTTGTTATACAAACCTTTATGTATATTAGAATAATTATGAAAATAAATTTAGAAGAAAATCTTCCATTTTCCAAAAATTTTTTTATTCTACTCGTACAAAACTTTAATAAAAAATATATAAAAAGCAACGTGGAGAGCCACGATAGAAGTGAAACTTCTTTTGGCGACGTTGGCCATAAATGGTGGGATGATCTAATTATTAAGAACTGCTGAGAATCCATTTCAATCAGATAAATTCGAACTTGACGGTTGTATGAAAATAACATTTATTCAATTTTCGCATCATTCATTTTCAAGAAAACACAATAGGTGTGGCCTCCTACATAAAAATCCCTCGATTGTAGTCATCACGAAGATATAAGAAACTGCATCAATCGTGGCTCCTTAACTTTTTGCTCCTTCTCTAGAATCAGTATTCATTGTCATATTCAGTGTCCGTTTCAAGAATTCAATGAATGCCTTTGCTCTTTCTGGCTAAAATAACATTTAATTATCCAGTTGATAATCGGTTTAATCATCCTCGATCCAATGATTGCAACAACCTCTGATGCGTATGCAGCACTAAAACTTTATGGATAAAGACTATAAAGCTGCAACAGAAATACCTGGTGATATACAGACTTCGCCAGGAATTGCTGGATTTATTTTGCTTTTCGAACTCTTCCTCTTTGCATTTGTTCAGGCTATCTGACCAGAATTTATTTTGATTCACTGGAAATAAAAATTAATAATACAAACTGCATGCATCATTAACAGAAGTCACTGTGTTTGTTTACAAGACGCTATCCGTAGCAATTCTGGCACGAACGTTAGTGACATATACACAATGCCCCAGACACTCCCGTAACGGGAAGAGCCATATAATGGTAATATTTTGGGTGCGTTTATTCGTTGAAAACGGCACGTTTATTACATAAAAACTACAAAAATACTCCACGCGAGTTCGTTACGAGAGTAGCAAGGGCACTTGATGTCACGAATACCTAAGCGTCTTTTGTTCATAGCAGCATGATATACTTTTGATGCACAATTCCCCCTTAGCAATCGTCCAACTTTTTCACGGTGTACGTGGTGTACCCCTCCCCCCACTCTCTTTTCCTCCCGCTCGCTATCTCCTCACCATGATGACGTTTCGAGGGGGGGGGGAATGGTGTGAATCACTACTTCCGTTCGCTTTTTCACTGTTACGCAAAACTGGGTAAATTTCCCATTCACTCCCGTCCAAAGAAGTTTCACTTCAAAAAAAATATTAATGCACTTAAATTACAAATATTACAAGAGAAATAAAGTGTTACTTTAAATCCCTTTTAACAGTTATGAACTCCAAAATCCTATTAAACTTTAATTTCATAGGCTCTTTTTATTAATCCCTATTACTGAAGAAGTACATTTTTTTTAAAAGGAACACTTTAAGAAATAAATTTAAAAGGGAGTATTTTTAAATAATGAAATAAAAATGAAAATATGTCATCAATGTTAAATATTATTCATAGATAGAATAATTTTTTTCCTCAGTGCTTTCACTAAATTTAATCATACAAAATAGAATTTAAAAGAACATTGATTGGATAAAGCACACAGTCAAAAAATGTTTACATTATTCATGTTGATTATCTGTCATTATTGTAAAAAAAAAAAAAACTTTAAAAAATCATTGATTGTTAGCGGGTTTTTCTCGTGATAAAAATAAATAATTTTTTAAGTAAAAAATAACAAAGGAAAGCTATAAATCTGCATTAAAAATATAAAAAGAGATATGACTTTGTTCAGTGGTTATTTAATAAAATTGCTTAGTTCACACATTTAGAAAATGTTTTGTAATATTCTGAGGCAATATTATATTTTTTCAATACTTATAGCTTAAAGCTACATAATTTTGATGAATTACACATAGAGTGAAGTATCTTCCTTTTTAAGTATTGTAACGTGATTATGTCAAATTACTCTATCCTGAACAAGTAAATTATTTTATTTAGCATAAATGTATCATCTCCACTACTACACTTGAATAGATACATTTCTCTGTTAACATGATTAATAATGCACAAATATTACAGTTTCAAGGGCTGTTTACCCGTGGCCTTTAACTTTTCATAAGGTAACAGAGAAAACATTTGCGTGACACTGAATATTTTAAAAATTACGTGCTTATTTCAATTTTTGGAAGTGTTCTGTGTAGAACGGGTAACTGAACAGGCTGCTGAGATACTAATAAAAAAGCCATTACTCAAACACACAAACTCTAATATTTTCACCTACACATCATCAGAGGGCAGAACTTATGTCACGAATTACGGATTCGTTCAAGGTAATGTTTTAATGTTATTTCAATTGCGTTTCTTTCTTTCTTTGAGAGCACGCATAGACCAAAATTGAAGTAATCATTGACCAACGGTCACGTGATAACTTTTCTTGGACCATTTTATTTGGCGAAGACAACGCCCAAGCCAAATATCGAAGTCCATTCTAATGAAATGGAATGTATCCCCTTATCAGTTTTATGGCGATTAACTTTTCGGCTTACAGAAAAGTATTATTTGTATTATAAAGATTCCATTTCAAATGAGACAGTATCATTTATTAAGTATTCAATAGAAGGAGGGGGTGGATGTGAGTTTGGACTAGTCTCATTTCGTTAGTCTCAACAAATTGAATCTTTTACTAAAGTGAGATTACACATCTGATGTATAATTGTAGAAACACTTTTCTGTTTGAACTGCTTTTAACAAATGGATGAATTCGGATGCATAATTTTAAGAAAGAGAGATTTACATATTATATTAGTAATAGTCTCAACACTGATGCATACGGTTTAATAAAACGAATTTCTACTAGAATATAATAAAATCACCTCCTAATATACGAATAGAAGATTGATACTTGTTGAATGTTATAAATGTATTTCCCAGGTGTAAACGTATTTAAAAAATAATAATAATAAATAAAGAAAGAAAAAAAAACTCTTGGTAATTATATGTAATTGCTTACGAAAAATGCTCTTCATATTTAAAAAAAAATGTTTTTGATGAATATGTGTTTTAATGAATTTTATTAGTGAGGTAATACTTTTGAAATTAATGAAGCCATTTTAATTCTAAATTTAATAACAGGTTTAATGTGATAATTCCATAAATAATCGCATATATAAATTGCTTGCATAGTTTGTTACTATAATGTT
The DNA here is from genome assembly GCA_019973975.1 of Trichonephila clavata. Classification (NCBI taxonomy): domain Eukaryota; kingdom Metazoa; phylum Arthropoda; class Arachnida; order Araneae; family Nephilidae; genus Trichonephila; species Trichonephila clavata. Next base: position 50,567 of record BMAO01007021.1, on the reverse strand, counting down.
TAATAATCCATTTAAAAATTTGTTTACAATCAAATGAATTTTGTTGTTCATAAAATATAGACTGCTTTTGTATTGAACATTTTTAGAGTTTTTAAAAAATTAAAAAATGAAACAATTACGAATTTTTAAAGAAAGTTCATGGTTTGAAAAAATCATCAGTTTACTATTGCAAATTATTGTGATTTACATGATTTAGGAACGAAGAGGAATTTAAATTTACTAATTATTTTTTAAACAGTATATATTTTATGTACTTGTAAGAAAACTGCCTTTGTTTCATTCACAACTTTTTATCCTTAGAATTTCTTTTTTACAGTCATAGGACAAATTATTACTCTTTCAAAAAACACTTTTCCATCCCATTAAACAGAGTAATTATTTTATTAAAAATTTGCAGTAAATATGCAATATATTTGTTTCTTATCAGTTTCAACAGTCGTTAAGTAGATTATTTTCCCGTAGAAATAAATCTAGCACTTTTTTCATTTTTGATATAAAAAATACAATTAAAGATTTTTTGCAAAAAAATGTGATCACATGTATAAAAATCAGATTTAAAGGGATTCCATGAAAACAACATATTTTATAAATGCACAAAGTGGATTGAAAAAGTTATTAAAATAAGGCCAGTATTTTGTAGCTCCTCTCTCTCTCCTCTTCCTTGGTTTTGATCACTTCCTCAATTCTGTTAGACATGCTCTAAAAGAGATACTGGCAGTAAGCTTTAGCAATTTCTGTTCACCAGTCACACTTTATTCCTTCAAAAAGTACCTAACTCTAACTCTGTTTTTCTACGAATTTATTTTTCCGAATACACCACAGATGTTAGATGAGATTCCAATGTGAACTCTTATCTGGTTAGTCAAGCACGTGAATTTTCTTTTAAATCAAATATACCTTAACAGGTATTGAGCTGTTACACAAAACTCCACCATGCGAGGAAATTGAATACCTATAAACATCCATATGAAACATCAGCTTATCTTGTAACAAATTAAAGTATCGATTTTCCGTTCGTCTTAGGAGACTGAAAATACAAAGCCGTAGTAACCAAACGCAAATATTGCATTCCCAATATTATTTGACTAAGATAATATTTCACAGCCTGAATCTTGTATTTCTCATTTATATTTTTCCATTTGAATATATAGCAAACACTTGTAGCATATGCAGAAAATCACTTCACACTTAACTCATCGGAAAATAACATTGTATTTCACTGTTTTTCTGGTATTGTCTGTTTGAAGACTTTCTGCTGAACTTTTCCCTCAAAGATTTCCAACATTTAATACAGTTGTATATGCACTCCATTAGCTCTTAATAGAACATTTTCGCATGTTAACACTATGCATATGTTAACGCTGGATTTGAGAATTAAAAACAAAGAGCAAAAAAAATATATTAATATTTTTATTAATTTTTATAGACTTATAATATTGCCATGTTATAAGTTTGAAGCTCATCTTATATACGTTTTTTTTTATCGAATTTACAAAAAATTAAATTTTTAGATTTCCTAATTAATTTTTAGAATGTATTTTCTTTTGATCATTTTATTCAAATATTAACACGTGAACACATTGGAGATATTTTAACAATTAAATAATAATACTATAAAAAACAGAGTTATCTGTTATATATAATAGGCTTTATTTGTATTTTAATGATGATGAACGAATTTGAATTATCTCCCTAGCTTTCAAATGGAACCACTTTATCTTGGTCAAATAAAGTAAACTACAATGACAACTAAGATTTTCAAGTTGAGTTGTTTGATAAATTCTATATTCAGTTAGAGAATGGTGTTTGAAGTAATAGAGGATCAGGAACGTTTAATTGGTTTAGTCGTAATGTGATATAATGCTAGTTATATTAATCTAAGATATTCCACCTGAAATTATTTTTATTATTATACTGTAATTTAATATTACGTAAATGATCTAATTAGCCTATCGTAATACGTATTGTCTTAAAGTTACATTAAAAATAAAATAAATTAGAGGCAGACAACAATTTAAAATCAGTGGATTGAAAAGAGTTTAAAACTACGAAACAAACATATAACTTTTTCAGACGCATTCGTCTTACTTTACAAATATCACTTTAAATATTATTTTATTAAATTGATTTCTCTGATATTAAAAATACATACAATGAGCGTTTTTCGTAAATAGCTAAGTGGTTTCCGAATTTCATTGAAATACGTGACTCAGTGTTTTATACTAAACGTAATAAAATATGCTCCGATGTTATTTTCTTCATTTAGTCTGAATATTTTATAGGTTCTAACGCTCCATTTCAAATATTACGCACAGATTTATCCAAAAAAGTTATAACAATATTATGTGTAATCTTAAAAAACAAATTCCTGACTGTGCTTATCAGTATTTTATTTTTTAGTTTTAATCAACGCTTTATAACATTGCGCTTTTACATTGTATTATTTTTATATATCCTAAGCATTTTTAACGAATAATGTTTGCAGTTACACGACATTTGTTCCTCAAATGCTACTATATGGACATTAAGAAAAAAATAACTTTTAATAAATTTGAAACAGGTGTTTGATAATTAATAATTAATGAATATATATAGTTACAAATATAATATTAAGACCTTCACATTTTTTTGTTTACTTCTTTCATGCATAGATCTTTTTAGGGAAAAAACGTATAAATGATTATATTTCAGCATTTATGTGTACTGAAATGGGGAAAAATGACAACAAAACAATAAATTTGTACGATATACATTGAAAAAATATTTAGAAACATTCAAATGCTCTGCGTAAACAGAAATTTAAAAAAAAATTAAAGAATCTTCTTATTTTGGTGTAACTTTGTCATGGCTTTTGATACAGGTAAATGATGTACGTCATCACTGATTTTAGTTCCATAAATGTCGTAGCACTGTTCAAAAATTCATTTCCTTACAATAACATTCAAACAACAGGTGCTCTACACTTTATACAGACTTTTTTTCATACTTAACTTAAAGAAGTAATCGTTATGCTTAACTTTTGAACATCAATATATGTATATATAAACGGATATATGCTCGTAAATTGAGTGTATAATTAAATTTATTTGCAGACTGAGTGAATGAATATTAACGTCGAGCTGTTCAGCTACTCTAAGGCTTTTGTCGACGGACCTCGTAATTTTGAACCTTGGTCAAGTGACGAGGACGATATCTAAGCTGGCACTCCCTCTCCTAGCTTTCACACAGCAGCAGCGGGAGGACGTTTAAGCCTTGACATATTTAACGTGCACCGGCCTCCTCAGCACGGCGGGACTTCAGCGCTTCTAGGCTTGAATTCATGACACGCCGGTTGCGAGTCCTTGTTATCTTGACCACTAGGCTACCAAGGCCACATTTATTTACAAGAAATTTAAAAAGTAAAGGAAATTTTCCTTTCTTTAAAAAAAGAACTGGAGTCTGATTTCTGACGCATAAGAAATAAATTTATTCAGTCAGATATAAAGAATGTGAGACTATTAGAAATCTTTTATGTGAAGAATATTCAAACAAATCTATTTCAAAACTTGAAAAAAAAAAGACCCTTTAAATGAAATAATTATAATAAGTCAACCGGAAAGCATTTAGAAGTTTTTAAATGTGATTCAGTGTCAATAAAATTCGTTACTTTAATAAAAACACCTTTCATATCTTCTGTGTTTAATGAGCTGAAGTTTTCAACAATACACCATCACCAAAAGTTTTAAGTTACTATTTCTATTTTAAATCTTTAGTATGAGACATACACACTGGGGAAAAGCAAATAAGTATGATGTGGAACAAATTCTGAGTACTAATTATCATGCTTAATTTTATTGTTTTAATGCAGCCTTGCAGATATATAGCAACTGTTTGGGTTCGTATAAAAGAAAGTTTTCTAATTGTCCGCAGCTAGTTTTACATTTATTGATTTCTTCACTAAAGTACCATTTATCAAACAATGAATTTTTTTTCTCCGTTTAATTGCTTTGAAGTTTCAATTTTAAAGCTATTCTTGGTTAGGTTGAGGGGAAAAAAACTAATCATAGGACGAAGCGCTGTATCTATTTAAGGAACTGTATTAAAATTAAAACGAAAAACGAGCTTTATGCTTACATGAAATTAAATTACCAAAGAAAAAGCGTTTTTCTAGGAATGAAAAGATTTAATTGAAAGCAGTAATTTCCTCAAATTAACTTTCTTTTCTCTTTGCTAAAACGAATTCTTAAAACACTCGCAGTTTTCTACATATTTCAAATGCAAGTCTTTGAAAATTAAGTTTTTATTTTATTTTCATCTGCTTCGCTTAAGCCCAGGAAATGGCTTAAATTATGGAAAAGATTTATTGAATAATTTCCTAAGTTAAATTAATTTTGTATTTTTCACTGAAACATTTGCAACTGGTCGCTTGAAAATAGCAAACAAACATATTTTTAATATGTTCCTAAGTTTTCTTAATTTGAAAAATGTTACGCCGAGTACAAATTAGTTTCTTTTCAGAATTTTTACTGTGTTGAAATAAATTGAATTTAATGCAACGATATAGAGTACGGAGCTAATATTAATCCCAACTCAGGCCTCCATTTGGTTAAGATTAAAATCTTCATAAACTATAAACACAATCACAGTTTTATTCTTTAAAAAAAAAAATATGCGTAGTTGTGAAAAAAGACAAAGTTAAAAAAATATGCCTTTTTATGAAATTCCTAAAACTAAAAATAGTTTATATCCACTACTTTATACATAACTACAAAATGCTTTTTTAAAACCTTCCGTTTATTATTTAATAAATTAATTAAATTTTCTCTATCTTGTTATTTTAACATCAATTATGCAAAGAATGAGTCATTACACTATGAGGAAATAAAACATTTGCTCTTAACTTTTTATATTTATTGTTATTACGTCAATAGCATTTAAGTCCAACATTTGAATTTTTTTTCTAAAACCAGTGATTGTTTTGAAAAACCCCAAACTGAATTTTCGAACTTTCTTTTTAATACAAATAATAATGAATAGATGTGATATTTTTATTTTCTTAAATTGGTTGTTTTTAGATTTTAGTAATATCTAGTAAATGTTTTATCTTTGAAGAATTAATTTTCGCAACGAAACGAATTAGAATTTTATTACACATGTATGTAAAATGTTTCTCCACTACAAAAAAAAGGCTAGAAAACTAAAACATTTGCCGATGGAAATATCTATTAAAATTTTAAAATTACATTAGATCAGGAACATTGCTGAATTAAGTTGATTTGGAACTTTTCGGTGCATTTAGATGTAGAGCAAAAATTCAAATTTTTCATTTTAAATCTCTCCAAAGCAGGAACATTAATTATTTAAAATAAGATTATGCATATTACTTTATTTATAAAACTAAACCATATTATTGAATAAAAGTCTCTTTAACTGAATTAATTCGTCAAAGATTACTTTTTAGTCAGTCTTTAAATATTGATTAGAAATACTAAACAAAAAGTCTGTTGGAAGATTTTACGCAAGAACGTGCTTTTTTTTTGTCTCTTTAGAATTTGTTAAAAACTCTGATTATTTCAAAATAATTACGTGACTTCGACGAAATACTTTCAAAGAATTGTCTTTTTAAGTGTGTTTTTTTTCAGAATTACTTTTAATACTTTGAAAAAATACAGTTGTAATCGAACCATGGATACAGTGTATCTAACAGCAATTGATGGATCCAACAGGCCAAAGGGGAAAAGGGAATATATGAGCAAAATCAAGTTTTTTAGAGTCTTCAGTTGGGTGATCTTTTCACTTCCCGTTTGAAATGATAATCAATTTACAATGACATCATTAAATTGTTCAACACAAATGCTATTAGAAAATAAGTTTCTCACTTTTACAAGGAACCGTATTATATATATATATATATATAACTCATTTTTTCATTATCTGAGCAAAAATGTTATCAAAGTAAATGAATCTTAATTTCACATAAGAATTTATTACATCTAAAGAAATTAAAATCTCAAATGTCGTCGTTTTTTATGTACTATGTAATTTGTGCTTTCCAATTAATTTTAGTTTGGTGCTTTCGAAATTAAAAAAATCCAGTTGTTCTATATTACATTAATTTTATTTTACTTCTACTGTTTCTCATTTCTTTTAGCCCTTATGTTCATAAAAATATAATGATTTCCTTAAATTTCTTACTTTCAAATGTATTTTGCTTTTAATACTAGTATCTGGAATATGTAACAGAATTTCACAAAAATTACTGCACTAACTAACAGCATGCAAATTATATTCAATAAAAAATGAAAAGTATATAAAATGAAAATAGTCGATATTCAGTGAGATATATATAATTATTTAAAAAAAGTAATTTCCTTAAAAATGTTTAATTTATACTATGCATTTACAAAACAGGAAAACTTATATGAAGAGTTCAATTGAGTATATTCCCTATATAAATGGTACAGAGAACCATATTTCTGTTTTATTTATGAAAGAAATTTGATGCTAAAGCATTTCTCACAAACTCTTATCCTTAGTTACAAATAAACCATTAGGAACAAAATAACTTGTTTGAACTACAAGGAATATACAAATTTTGTAAAAATGCTTATATTATAGTACAATTAGAGTTTTTTAGTAAGAGTTACAAAATTTAATTTATTCATCTTTTGCTTTTTATTAAAAATAGTACTTTCTTTTGAACCTCGTTATGGACCAGCTTCTCCCAGAAAGTAACATGAATATAAATTATTATATTCTCCATATTTTTCTGTATTTGCCTGATGTTCAGCTGATTCTTTTATATAAAATTCTGTATTTTAATAACTACAAAATAAGGGAAAATAATAATTTTGACATATGCAGTGAAAACTAATATCTTTGACGTGTGCGTCTAAACGCACACGTCAAAGAAATTAATTTTTAAGTAAATAAGAAAGAAAGAAAGTAAGAAAGAGAATATTGTGTGCGCCTAAAATTATTGCATTTCTCAAAAAATATTGATGCTTTTCTTTTTAAATTTTTATCTAACGGGTTTTTTTGCATGATATCAATAATGATATAAATTTTGTGAAATTCTACTGTAAATTTTGTATGTTGAAATTTAAAAAAAAAAAACATCTTGAAAAAAAAATTAAAATATTTCAAAGAGAACTTTTGTATACTTTTAACGAAAATATTATTTCAACAAAAAATCATGTAAGTATCAAAAATAAATTATTAAATACTTTGTGAAAATAATTAATTATTCAAGATTTTTAGAATACAGTTAAATCAAAAATTCTTCTTGTTTTTTTCATTTGGGGTAGTTCTCTAAATGCTCAAATTACTGGAACCAGTGAGCTCAGGCATTTTCTTTTTATATGCCTAAACTAGAAATAGTTTTGTCAAATATTTCCTTAGAAATTGGTAAAAAAATGTCCCAAACTTCAGTATCAAGTGCTTTTACCCAAAAAATATAAAATACTTTGATTCATCAATGCTTTTGTAAACTAGAAAGCTTTTAATATATGTATTCAATTAATTTCTTAATTATTTGTTAGCTTTAAACTTCATATATATATTTATTTGGACTAATTTCTTGAAATTTGGTACACTTTGTACAAAATAATGTAACTTATTTTTCATATATAGTATAATTTTTAAAGGTTTTGGATTATAAATTTTTCAAAACAAATAAAATAGTTAAATAAGCGATTTTGAAACTTCTAATAAATGAGTTTTCTCTTTTTAACCGAAAACTTATTTCTATACGTAGGAAGAAGAATACAATTTCAAGTATTATACAAATAGCTAGGGTTAAAATATTTTATATATTTTTATTTTAAAAAAAGTTCTGTTATATTCTATTATAAATATTAACAAACAAAATATACTTAGTAACTGAGAAATGTAGTTTAATGAAGTTCAATAAGCTACATAACAGAGCAAAAGAAACTTTCAAGAAACAAATATCCATTTACGGTTTGAATTTATCTAAGGATAGATAGTAAAATGGTAAAATTTATTTTTGATAAAATGTATGTTTGGTTGGAAATAATGAAAAAGCTGTAGAATGCAATTAATTATAAAATCAATTCTTAATTACATCTAAAATGTGTATATATTCTACCCAACTTTTTTATAAGTCACAGCAACCTAACATTAGAAACTTTTCTCTGTTGTATATTATTTTCAGCATTACGTATTAAACAGAAACATTCGTTGGGAAGTATATCATCAACACGTTTTGTAGCCAACGCCCAATACAACGTGACTTTCATAACAAAATTTTCATTCCGTACTTTTAAACATACATATTAATATTTCCCTTTTTTTATTTTAAACAGCATTTAATAAGTGAAAAAAAACAGAATATTTTTCTCATTCAAGGAAAACTTTATTTATATTAAGAAAATATTTAAATAAAGATGCGAAAGCTTGATGCGATTCTCGGGAAAATTACAGAAACGATACTTAAAATATCATCAATTTTATTCGTATTAAAAGCACGACTATCTTATTCAAGAATATGCGTGCGAACTCCCGCAATCTGCTTCCTGATAACAGTCCTGTTATCGCTAGCCAAAATATTCCAAAACATCATTTTAATGCTTCAGCGAAATGTTAATGCAGGTTCATGGAACCGAAACGCATTTCAATTACAGCAAAATAACTCCAAGAACTAAATTCGAGCGATATCAAGACTGTCAGGGGATGCTTAAGATTTGCGATGCCGATTAAGGTGTAACAGAAACGCGGTTGTGCGGCGACTAGTGCTGCACGTTCTACTAGCCCAGAACGTGGTTGCGCTTAACTGCATGTTAATGGTATCAAGGGATTTTGTTCGGGGAACCCGCTTTCTTCATGATGACATTTCTTAGCCAACAACTGAATCAGAAATTCAGTTTATTAGAATGTGTTATTTGCACATCATATGTCGGATGTTGAAAACTCTTTACATTCCACTATTTATCATCTACAAATTTAAAAGATATTTTGGTAAAGTATTCCAGAGAGAGAGAGAGAGAGTAAACAGAGGAAAATGTAAATAGTGTGATCAATGATTTTACTCAATATACAATATTTTCTAGTGTCCTCTTTTCCCTAAAGATTAATGAACTCCATAATTTTGCTTTTATACTAGCGCATGTATAAAATTGTGAGCAGGATTATTTTGAAGTGCGTGCGAAATGTCCCTTTTCTAATAAAAATTGTGAAATGATTTACTGGAATTTTTATTTTTGGTTAATTTATTTTCTCGTGGATATAGAAGTTTAAGTACAGTTTTTGAATATGATGCAATATCATTCTCACTAGCATACCTTTTAAATTAGGTGTAAGCAGTGTAGGCTTATGAAATACGAGTTTTTTTACATTATTTAATTTATATATATATATATATATATATATATAATATTATTTATGTATATTTAAATTATTTATATATATATATTTTTTAATATATATATATATATATATATATATATACTTTCTACACTGTAAGCCACTTTAAATGAAACAAAATGAAGGAATCATCAAAAATGCATGAAATTTTCATCTTGGGTATACTACATTACAATATCATAATTATTAACATTTCAGTATAAGTGTAAGTCATTGTAAGTATACAGCCACCTGAAATGCTCGTACTATATAGAGAAAACACAAAATGTCATTTGAAATTAATGAAATTGATTGTTTGTGCGATTGTTTTGTGTGAGAACTCTTATACTGGTAATAAAAGCATCGTTCGTGAAAGTCTTTTTCTTCTGAGGAAAAATTATTGTCTTTAAAGAACAAAAGTTACACTATTGAGAGATCGGGGAAGTGTTGCATGTAATAAACTAACAGTGATAAGGACCAGTATCCAGTGGATGCAGGAGAGAACGATTGACTGATAGGCACTAATTTTGCCAATCTTGTCGCAACGAACTAAGTGATGACAGAAACATTGTGTGCAAGACAGCAGGATCATCTCTTTGATATAAAAAATAGGTCTAAATAGATCCTTATTCCTTATATTTTGCCTTTCTTCTAATGTCCAACATTGATGTTCTATGGTCCTTTGAAGATACTGTTGGCAAGACGCACAGTCACTGCAGGCAAGATAAGGAAACCGGCTGCATAGGCTCATGTGTGGATGTGAACGATGTACTGCGTGTTGAGAAATGCGGTCTGGATCCCTCTTTCCGTAGCTTCTTGTGATATCGACATCTGTAAGCAAGCTGGGTGGAGTGGTTGGTTTGTCGTTGGCCTTCTGAATCCAAGGTTGTGGGTTCGATCTTGACCTAAGTCGGTGAATTTTCATGAAGTAGAAAATCTACAGTGATGATTATACGGTATTTAAAAGATCCCTAGAGTGTCTGTTTGGCGAGCGTGCTTTTGGAAAAATTAAATCCTGGTACAAGTTCGCATCGTCCGAGCACTGTGGTGGAAACAGGGCATTAAAATTACCTGCGGTGATTGGTATCCGCCTATAGGGTGCCACGCTAAAAAGAAATAACAGCTCTCGGGGGATTTACTACGTCTGCAATGGTAAAACACCAATCCGCAGCCCATTAAAAATAAACATTTGTAACAATTCAATCATGCTGAACAATGCATAACAAACTCTTCTATCCCATGGAATAAACGTGGCAAGCCAACAAACCACTAGTTGGTGACGACTTGCCGTGTTAATAATTGTGCGACAATTTTTTTTTTAAGTATTTACAACAGCTGCACGTAAACAGCTCACCAAGTGTGCCACTTTTGAAATCGGTGTTTCCAGATGCCGAGTTATAACAATCTAACGTTTATCAAAATCTAATAAATCAGTACACTTTCCTGTTATGCTGCTGAACACTGTACGCATATAAAGGCAGCGCATGAGAGCATTTTGTCTATGGATGAGCTCTCTTCTCTAAGTGAGAGGTGGTCATAATGTAATGTTTCTTCACTGTGCATATAAATTCATTGATACGAATCTCATATCATTCATAATCTAAAATATAAGGCACATATTCGCATATATGTTTTTTATTCTATTTACAAAGACTGAATTTAATTATTGACATTTGCAAAATGATATGTTGTGTATTCTTTGTGACTGATCAGTAAAAAAATAAATTCCTGAAAACAAATACTTGCGATAATTATTTTGATTGTTGTAATAATTTTCTTTTTCTTACGTATAAAATAATCATAGGGACATCTTTAAAAGAGAAAATTGCAAGATACTAACTTATTTCAGATATTTTTTGTCTTAAAAATATTTGCATTGAAAAAATCTCTTTAAATAGAGCTTTTTTATTGCTGAGAGAATTAAAGTTTTTGTAGTAGTATACTTCATCACAAAAAGATAAATTTTTTAAAATAAAGTTAATAATTAAATTACCAACTCATATTTCATATAAAATTTAAGAACATTTTGTGTATTTAATAGAATAAATGAAAAATATTTTTTTGTTAATCTTAGGAATGAAAATTCGAATTTTAATGCCAGTTGAGTAACCTAGTACCTAAAAAAAGCGCTACACGTTATGTATTTTTCTTATAATTTTTATTTATTTTATTCCTAAACAAACAAGAAAATAAAATGCTATTTACTAATATTTAATCTTTCCAATCCAATGGTTTTGTAAAAGTTAAAGATTATAAATCCTTTTAATTTTTACTTAATCATAATATGATGCAATGCGAAAGTTTAGAGTGAAATATATGAACAAAAAGTGCAATCGTAAATTTGGTTATTTAATATAAGATTAATCATTTTTAACAAATCGTGTAATATGAGTTTTATAATATTCACATAAATGAAGTAAACAAAAAAGGCAAAACTCTACCTTTGGTACATAAAAAATAACACAATAAATGGCAAAATATATTTTATTGCTTCTAAATTTTCTTTATCAAATTGTTTTGTTCATATCTTATTGATTTGTTATAAATTGTCATAAATTTAAAATATTTTTTTTTTTGAAAAAATTATGAATGGACTGGATTTTTATAATAACATCATAAAAAGAGAATCATATTCCTAATAAACGGCCATTGAAAAAGAAAGTGTGGGAACAACAATCATTAGTCATTTAAAAATAAAAAGCGACTTAGTTGAGAAAATCTTTTTATTTTCTTGCAAGAGGAATTTTGAGGAAAAAAAGCAGAATTAAAATTAATTATTTTTGCGGAGGAAACAAAATCACTCTTGAAAAAGAACCAGTGAAGCGTATCCCATCACATAAGAGAACTTAATGTGGTTATACATTTGTCTTTTACATGGATTGTAAATATTGAATATTTCTTAAGTATTTTCGTTTTTTGCCTTTAAATTTAGTTAGCTTAATCTGAGAAGGCATGGATTTAATTGCGGACAAAGGAAAAAAAATACGTATTGAAATAATTCTGAAATACTCATTGCTACATCAAAAAAATGAATTAAATTGGATTAACTTAAAACGTAATTTTTATGTTCGTCCTGATCAAGATATCTTAGAATATCTTCTTGAAGAATATTTTTTCTCCATCTCTGAAAATAATGAAAAATATTTGTGTTTCAATAAAAAAGTTTTGGAAGCTTAATTAACGAATAAAAATTAATCTATTTTTGGAAGATAAAAAAGCAGTTTTCATTACAAAATACATTCTATTAGTTAGTAAGTTAATACATATTCAGAAATGTTCAAAAAGAAGTTTAAAACTACTTTAATATTACAAATATTTAGATAAATCATAATACTAGTTACATAAAATGAATGTTTCAGAACTACTAGATTCTTGTATTTTAATACCTTTATTTGAAAGTATTTTCCTAAATCAGAAAACTTAAGCAATAAGAAAATTTCTTTGTATCCCTATTGATCTCCCATGGTTTAGTTTCCTATTTATTAGAACACTTGTTTATAATAACTGTTCTGATCTTATTCAGCGTTTCAGTTATATGGGCTTATATAGCTTTCTCATTCTTTAAAAATATTATATTGCCTTTAAATTTATTTCTAAATTAAGAGAAATTAAATTCATTATCTGGAAAAACTATAATTTATATATGTTGTGAAAAATAATCTTCAATATTAATCTGAAACAGAAAAAAAAAATATTAACGTAAAATTATATCCAAAAGATAATAATTTTTAATTTAAAAATAAAAAAATATTTTATAATATTATAACTGAAAATTAATAAAAACAAAATTTAATCAATATAATTGATTAATAAGTAAGGTGGAAAGAATTCAATCCGATGTATTTTAATTTTTATTGAAATGTAAATGAAATTTGTATTCATATTAAACAGCTTCTTCATTGAAATTTATTAAAACTTCCAAGTATTAATTAAATATGAATTTAATTTCTGCAACACGCCTAAAGCATTCCCAATAAGGATTTATCTCTGTTTATGAATAAATGAAAGATTGTGATAAAATTAATATTTAAAAATATATATATTTAACTCTGTTTAGAACCGGTACGATTGGAATTTTGATTAATTATTAGAACATTGCTGATTGGGGATAACTTATAGAAAGTCAATTATTTCTTTTATAGTTATATTTTATTGCAAATATTAAATCTACTAGAAAATTTAAAACACAAAAAAATATATTTCTATTTTAGTTAATATAATAAACAAACATTTACTTTTAATCTACAGGAATATTTTAATGTCAGTCACAGACAAATTAAGGTCTTAAGGTTAAATCAGACTTTTGTATCAGGAGAAGAAATTTCTCAATCCATTATATACTCGTAAATAAGATAGAACGTAACAAAATAAAGTTATCTTATGAATTCTTGAAAAACATTTTTAGATTTACTTTGAAATAAAGTTCAAAGAATTCTATTGGAGTGTGTTTTTTTTTCAAATCTATTTTTGTAGTTTTATGAAACAGATTTTAAAAAAAGTGAAAATATGATACTTATAGGTTTATAGTTACCCGGACTTTTTCATTTTCTAAGATAGAATTTCCTAAATGTTGTACGCAATCCTTCGATATTCTACAATAACAGAATTATATATATATATAATTATATATATATATATATATATATTTCCTGTTATGTTCTATATTTTATATAAATTTCTTCCATATATATATATATATATATATATATATATATATATATGTATATACAGTGGTGGCCAAAATTGTTGACACTTTTTAAAATTGTTTTTTTTTTCACGTTTGTATGCTTATAGAAAATGTTGCGTTGCACAAAGTGCAAAGTATTTTACATCATTTTCAAGAGCATTTAATACTAAATTAAATAAAAAAATTAAAAATTTTGCATAGCAAAAAAAGTTATGCTGCAATAACTATCGATATACATTAGAAATTGATGATAGCAATGAGTTATCAGTTCTTTGTGAAGATCTTATTTTTTATTGCAGCTTCACATCGATGAGCTGAAAATAGTTATAAGGTCTTTCTTTGTTATTACATGATGCCAGGAAACAATTATATCCTCAATTAGTTCATTAAAATTTCATGAGTACCTCATTCAGGCAAGAGTTTTCAAACGGTGCTACACATTTTCGATAGGATTAAGGTCAGGACTGTTTCCTAACCAGGACAACAATAATAATTAATCAAGAAGCAATAATATCAAATAAGAGAGTAGATTGGACACTTAGAGGGAGATGTGTGACGAAAAAATGGTCTTTCCTACGTTAAAATTGCAAGATTTCATCCCTTGACTACATAAATTCAGTGACTACATCTGGAGACTGAAAGTTTTGCTTAAGATGTCAAGAGACAAATTTAACATAAAACAAAGCAGGACAAGTCAAACAAGGTGCACCACATCTGTTTATGATAGAAGAATAAAACTACTATGCCGTAAATATATAACAATGTTATTAATGGCTTCGGAAGTAATTTGAATGAGGCTGGTGTTTTTGCCAGTTCAAAAACAATCAGGAGGAGATAAGCTGATGTTAGACTAAGAGGTAGAATTCCACGAAAAAAACCTTATCCCAATTTACAGCAGGACTAAAACAGACTACAGTGGGCACATGAACACATTAATTGGGTAAATGATTAGTGGTCACAAGTTATATAGAGCGATGAAACTTAAATATCGTTATTCGGTAGTGATGGCCGAAAATATGTAAGACGTAGATAGGAGAAATGCTTCATCCTGACTGCCTTCAGGCAACAGTAAAGTACTCACATAGTTTTACGATTTGATCATGCATATCAGCTGATGGTATAGGTCACCTTCATATCATCGATGGGACACTGAATGTCAGAAAATGCATTGACATCATTCTAGAACCCAAACTTCTACCTTCCCTCAGGGATCTATTTACCAACAATGCTTCATTTATTTTTCAGTAAGATTCTGCTCCTTGCCCCACAGTAAAGTAATCAAAAGACTGGTATCGTTCTAAGATCATTGAGTTGTTACATTGGCTAAGAAACAGTCCTAATCTCAATCCTATCGAAAACTTGTGGCGCCGTTTGAAATATCTTGACCGAATGAGGTACCCATGGATTAAAAATAAACTAATTGATGATGTAATTGATTCCTGGCATCAAGTAATAACAAAGCAAGACGTTATAACTATTTTCAACTCAATGAAACATCTAAGTCGGTCTGCAGTAAAAAATAAAGGCTACCCCACGAAGCACTGATAACTCACTGCTATTATCTAATGTATATCGATAGTCATTGCAGCATTACTTTATTTGACTTACACATAGTTGAATTTTATTTTTGTATTGAATTTGGTATTAAATTATCTTTAAAATGTTATAAAAGACTTAGCATTTTGTGCAACGTAACGCTTTCTAAAGCATACAAACTTGAAAAACATAACCATTTTAAAAATTGTTTACAATTTTAGCCACCACTGTATATTTGCTGCTGCAAATTTTTATTCCTCAGTGAAAAATAACTTTAAATAATTCTCATTTCAGTTCATGGAGAATAACAAAATTAATAAAATATATTAGCCATATATTTATTAATACATTTGATACTCGTATTCTCTACTGTAAATTTGTATTTAAGTATAGATAATCCAAGATATTTAACATGATTAAATATAGATTACATAGAAAAACATCATTTATATTTTGTTTCACATGAGTCGAAAACTAAATAAAATTCTTTTTTAGTACAAGAATAAAATTTACTTTCTACGCCACATTTTTGAGGTATCATTTGATGTTTTGCTGCATATCATGAAGTATTTAATTAAGATAAATCTTATTATTGCTCAATTAAAGTAATTTATAATTTGCGAATATTTTATTTGAATATGGAAGGATGTATTAAATTTATAATCATGATAAGAGCTCAAAAGTAATTTATTTCGACATAAATGTCCAAACACAGAATAATCATAGTTATTAGATTTGAGGAATTTCAGACTGTTTAGTATACAATATGTTTGAACTTTCTCCAAGGTAATTAACAGTAAGAATTTTAGTTATAAGGTTTATTTATATGAATATATGTCAAAAGTAGATATAAAAAATCTATTTGTACGTTTATAACATGTTTCAAGTTGAGAAGTAATTATATAAAATAATGTTTTCCCTGTTATCTTTATTTGATGTTATTTTTAACACGTGAGAAATAAAATGTGAATGAATACTTGAAACTCTTAAAAATATATTATGAATATATTATCATTGTTTTTATACTACTAAATTTAAATCATGTATATGTTTAAGGAACTATACTCTTAATTTCATCCGAAATATTCGAAGAAGTTGTGCAAAGTCAGCTACGCGGTGACCAAGATTGTAAATGAATCAGGCTTTCTTAAATTCAAATAGAATTCTTAAGAAAGAAAAATAAACAATAATTAGAAATGTTTGACTGATTTTCTTATAAAATTCAAAGCTTTATAAAAAGAAATTTTTATTTTCTGATGTAAAATATTTAAACCAAAAAGTATGTATAATGATGTTATATATATACATATATATATATATATTACTGTAGGTGGGCAAAAAGTGCGTAGAAATTTTAAAAATTTATAAAACCCAGAAAATTAAACAAAATAAAAAATGGGTTGCAGGTTTAGCATCGATAAGTCATGAGATTTTTCTATTATAAGCAAAGAGGGGTGGAGGGAATTGAACAATACCCGATTGATGAAGTTTTGTACAAAAGTGAAAGAAAAGACTCGCAAATAACAGAAGTAACGTTACCAAATAATTTATTACAGCAGCATATGCTCCACATATACACCACCATAAGGGATGACACATTCCAAGCCTGTCACAAATCCAGCAAAGGCAGAGTGCAGAATATTCACTTGTATACATGGCAGCTCTTGGTGGATCACATCTTTCAATTCCGATGGATTGGATGGACCGGATTAATACACCTGGGAATTTTAATATCCTCACAATCAAAAGTATACTGAAGTCAGATCTGGAGATCAAAGAGGCCATGCAAACTTGCGACGTTTACTAATGATTCTTAGACTTGATCGTCCGGATCTTACACGGTCCTCGAGCGATCCACTTTCCTCAAATCGCTGAACAAGCTTGATGAGGCGTACCACCGTTGAAGGCCCTATTCCAGTCATCACATGTTTCTGAAGTCGAAATTTACGCATTGCAACAGTCGCTCATTCCTTGTTCATAAATAACAGCTTCAAAACTTTGTCTTTCTCGCTTAGCACCCTTGTTCACTTAGTTGGCATTGAATGGAGAATTAGATCTGGATCAAGAGCATCAATATTTGTATCCTGTCTCATTTGCATATTTCCAACTCTGACGTTTGTGCGAGCGCCATCTGTCGGCAGGTTTTTTTCTTATCTTAAAAAAAATTCCGTGACTTATCGATGCTAAACTTGCAAAAGTTTTTCATTTTGCTTAATTTTCCGGTATTTATAAACTTTTAAGGTTTATACGAACTTTTGCCCATCCGGTATATATATATATATGTGTGTGTGTGTGTGTGTTTGTGTATATAAATAAGTCAATTGCCCGAAAAAGAAACCTATTATCTTTTCTAAATTTTTCTCCGACTTAGGGCAGTGAAGTAGGAATAAGTTTTTTTATATATATGTACTGATTTCTCTATAGAGTATATAGAAGCATTTATTTTTCCAAACTTTGCAATTAGAAAGCTCCGCATTGATATTTATTTTTGTTTTTACCCATTTTTTCTCATCTTCGATTAGAAAGTGAGTATGTCTCCCATAAGTCCATAAATCTTCTTCAGAGTACACAGTGAATATCACACACGTCCGGGTATATCTCCATCATATCTTCTTTTTTTTCTATCTCTTTTCCCTCTCTAATCAGTTTTTACTGATTTTTTCTCAACCAAACGTTCTGTTTATTTTAGCTGCTTGGTTTCACGGCCTCTCATTTCCCGGAAGAGTTGTGCAGATTAAAAAAAGAGAGTTGGTAGAGAGATAGAAGAGAGAGATTCGAGGGGAAATATGCGACCGAGATAAATCAGGTTTTCACTTCATCCGTAATCCCATCGGTCGAAGTCTAAGGAAAATAGAGTGGGGTCTATCATAGTGAGGAGGGGAGCTTTCTCTCGGCTTAAGCATTAAAAACGATGATCCGAATGGAGGAAAAAGTGGTGAGAGTAATTTATATAGGGTTATTCATCTTTTTTTCTTTCCCAGGGTGGAAATTCTGCAGACATGGCGGCGTTCAGGAACGGTTATTAAGCTCCCTAGCGATGGTAAACTTAGACCCTTTAGGGTCAGCCATCAATCAAGGGAGTCATTTTCAGTGTGCCATCCTCTCAGAAACTGTGCTTTGCACATGAGGTTGGATAAACATCATGAAACACACTTTAGGAAAAAAATACGGATTTGACATTTATGTTTTATTTTATATTTCATCAATTTATAAATGAAATCAGTGATGGTTTGAGTTTTTTTTTTATGTTTGAGCTTATGATTAATTAAATGTCATTCTTATATATGTATAATGTAGAAATAAATTATTATGGATTGCAATTTTTTTTTTAAATTGATACTTATTTGTATTGGTAGAATGGTTTAATTAAAATTTCTATTAAATATATAGACATTTTACTCTTCTGCCCATCCGGTATAGTGGTTAGCGACGCTGACTGCGGTGGCGTAAGGTCTGGGCTCGAATCCCGGAGAAAGCATGGATGTTTGTAAATATAAAGTGCCTTCGCAGCATGGGGGTACTCTAAATAGCCGTTGAGCCTCAAGTCCTCTTGAGAGGTTGGTGGAAAGGGAATAGAGGTCGGAGGCTCCTGACCACACCTAGGTTGTTCTCCTTCAAAATTGAAATGGAATCGAGCAAAATCGTAGTGTCATCTGAATGGTGGTCAAAGCTAAGGCTAACTCCAGGTGTAAAAATCTAGCTCTTAGCCGCGATAAATTTCGTGGACCTTGATCTGAGGTTATTGTTGATCAGGTGCCATAAGCAACAACAGCACATTTAACTCTATAATAACTAAGTTGCGGGGCATATTCTTTAAAAAAGTATGGAACTATATATTTAAATACTGATAGAAATAATATTGATGAGTTAAAAGTATTTATTTTTTTAATTAGATTTATTAATAAATGAAAACAATTCTTGCATATGGGTTTACACACTGTGGCATACAACCCCGAAAAATAAATGATATTTGTAATATGTGCACATTTTTTTATCGGTATATAAAAAATATCGGTATAAAAATATATATGCAATTTGCGTTTTTTTTTTCAATTTTGCTGATTTTTCAGTTTTTTTTATATGACTAAAAATTAATTAATATGATTACCTTAAAGGCAGCATATTTCTTTTCAGTTTCGATTTCCAAGACAAAATAGAAAGAATTAAAAACATACCTATGCCTATACTACTTTTCTTGCACGTTTTTTGCACAAATGTAAAAGGAGAATAAGGAATTTATATCACTGATTTTCTTCTGTTAGTATTCAGGACATTAAGAATCCAATATCAGATGTTATTCATTTACTTAAAACATGCCTCATAATGAATTCTTAAAGGTGAAATGCGATCTATGTCTAAAATAATCGTTAAATTCTAGTTAACCCTAAACATGCACAAGCTTCTCAAAGAATGCCGCAGTATTTAAGGAATCATTTGCAAATTCCAAAGAAATCATGTCAGTCCCGTTTAATATCTAACCTTTATTCATTTATTACTGTACTAATCTGAAGAGCAACGTAAAAAAATGCAGATACAGCAATCGTGCTAAAAATAACAACACAATCTTAATTTGTTCGCAAAGTTCATACGTGAACACCTAATGAAACAAATTGACTACAATTATGAAGTCAATTCAAGCTGAAGAATAGCTATTATTTGTTCGAATAAAAAATTCATTTAGCTTGAGTTCGTCGTATAATTTTTTTTCCTACAAAATATATAGTCGATTTAAAGAATTTAGTTATTGAAAAAGCACACGAGGCACACGAGCCTATTGGTGACAGACCTCGTAATTTCCAACCATGGTCATGGGATGAGGACGACACCTCTTCTAACTTTTATTCCATGCTAATGGAATGAATGAGACTTGACAGATTTAGTGTACATCCTTCCCTCTACACGGCGGTTCAGTTGCACTAAGACTCGAACTCTTGACACGTCGGCCATGAGTTTGGGGCCGCAATCACAAGGCTTCCAGATTTTCTTTGTGTAAAAGAGTTAAACTTAGAATAATTTGCTTTGTATTTTTTTATCGAAATATCTTAAGAATTTGACTTCATTTTATAATGTAGTTACGAAAATTTAATTCAAAAATTGCAGTTAAGAAATTCAAAGTTTAATAATAACATTGACATCGCTTTAAAATATTTTTTAGAATTTTAATAGAAAGACTGGCTTATATAAAATAGAGCAATATTTCATTTTTTTTGTAGTATAATAATTTAACAAATATTTTATTTGAGATTATCATGTTTTTTAGCATCTATACCAGGGGTGGCGAACCTTAAGGTATCAACGTGCCATTTTTTCTAAATAAGTGTTTAATGAGGTACAGACGTAACGAGAAATAATTTTGTCTTGTGATTATTGGGTAAACAATAAAACTAAATTCTAAGAACACAAAATTCTTTATTTACTTCGAAAAAATACCTTTTTCACTGAATAGTTGTAAATGTGTTTTAGTTATACAACATTAATGTGACTTCTGTTGTTGCAGATTGGATGGAAAATAACTTATATTAAGATTGTAATATGTTACTCTTTTAGTAGACTGCATGCTCAGTTGGGGTCATTTGCCAATAGGTTTTTAAGCAATTAATTATTTTTCCTGTGGTTCATTTTTTTGACAAGATGATTTAAGTTTGTTTCAAACTGTTGTTTTACAGACGATGTTCTGCATACCACTACTCCAGAACATAAAACACAGAACGCTTTGTCTTCTTTACGAATAATGCCATATTTCTAGATTCACCAAATTTGAAATTCTCTGTTACACTTACTGTCTTGTTCTTTTTATTCTTTTGCTGAATTATAGCCATGTTAAATAACACTTAAAAATCAAAAATATAACATTAACAAACTTTAAAATACACTTGTGTCAATGAAATTGACTACACTATGCGTAAACAAACTTTGCATCAAAAGCAATTGTAGTCCACCACGTAACTAATGGGCAAAACGATAACAAACGAGTGTGCTTCCCGCCGCACCGCGACCGATCAATCGTGTTTGTTCGTAATATTTCAAAGTTAACTTTGTTATTTTGACATAAAATTAAAACCATTTTGATCACTGGCGTGCTAAAAGTATTGTGTCGCGTGCCAATGGTTCGCCATCCCTGACCTATTTACTTAGTGCATATTAATTTTTAATACCTATTTATTTAGTGCATTGATTTACAAAATAATTTTCATTGTTATGAGAAAATGGACAAGCAGCTAATTACTTTAAAGTAAAGCAGGAACATAATATTTTGTCTCTTTTTATACAGTTAAGAACATTTCAAACTTTTTAAAACATCCAATGTAAAGGTTGCTACGACACACAATTATCTGCTGGAAGACTTGGTACTTATTCATTAAACGAATTGAATAGAGTTTACCAGTTTATATACACGTATACCATACATGACATGCATTGTTCCTAAAGGACCTTCGTCAATATTCTCAATATCCTTATCTTTAGTAATATCAGAAATTTTCAATTAAGGAAATTATGTTCATCTTTCAAAACTTGGTTAACCGTTGTACGTTAAATAACGATTATTACCCTTTCAATTCATCATATTGAGGAAGCATTTCCTCATTCAGTAGATTAGAATCATCGCTTTTATTAAATCATTACTGGTGATAGTAATATCATTAGACAAGTTTCTGTACCTGATACTCATATTTATCATTTCCGTTCCAAGGATTCTATTAGCGAAGAATAAACGTGTCATAGATAAAAATTGCTATTATTAGATATCTATTGTGATTTGAACTATCAATTTCGCTTCCATTATTATCTTTTACGAATGATACAGCAATCTATTATTCGTCTCTCGTAATACTAAGCCCAAGTCGGCGTTATTTATGACCTTCTTGTTCCAATTTCTATATGGGATGTTACTTCAATCCCACAATTTATCTTGTAATGTAGTGAGCATTTATCATTACATGGTATTAAGCGATATCAGTAATGTATTCAAAATAGCAGACTTAAGAAATATGCAAATTATTTTATATATTTCTTAAAAGCACTTATTGTGCGACTTAAAAATATCAAAAAAGGCAACTTTCTTCAGAAAATAAGAGGTTTTTTTTAAAGTGATTTGATTAATTTTGCTCAAAATGTGTACCAAATAAATGTGGTATAATTTAAACTTAAATTATTCTAAAATATATTAGTTATAGCTACTATATTTTTAAGTCGTAACAAATGTAGTCAGTAATGTTTTTCTAACGCTCCTTCCTCTACACTGCAGACGGTTATAATGGACAATCCTTCCACCCAAAAGAAGTGCGAAGTCACTGACCAAAGGTGACTGAAGAGAGAACGTTTGGTGGCATGGTATTAGCCGTGCAGTTTTTGAATGTAACCTCATTATATCGTGTGAGAAATAAAAATAGGGCTTATACCTACCACTGAGAAGTTGCTCTGCATTAGAGTACTAGAAATTTACTTTACTGTTGAAAAACCATTAGCACCGTTTTAACTATACGCTACTACAGTTTTATGTAGCTTAATTGTAACTCAGTGACGCAACAGCCCATGAGGATCAAGGCCCACTGTACCCATCTCAGTATACGTGACCTTGGACGTTGAGGTGCATGAGCAGAGGTTTCGGTTAGGTAGTCAGTTTGACGCGAAATTGGGTCTTAATCCTGGTACTCATTTATTGACCCACTGAAGAGATGAAAGGTTTACTCGACCTTGCCCAGCCTGGGATTTAAACCCCGGACCTGAAGCGGGAAAGCGTAGAACGCTATCACCAGCCACAGGGCCTCTAAAGGTAGCTAATATAGCTAATATCTTGATATTCTTATTATGGATTGCAGTAGATTCAGCGTTAACCAGGATGCCCCACCAGGAGCCTTACTATATTATACTATTATTTAAACCAAATTCGGATCGATTCCTTCCCCAAATATTGATTACTATAAATGTAATCAAGTCATGAACACTAAACATCTTGGAGCATGAACATCGGTCCCTGGAAGTCTTTATGATAGGTACTGGAAGACTAGAGATTAGCTATAGGCATACTTGTCTGACCCACTTTTAATTATTATCAGTTTTTTTATGTTCCTTTTTATTTTTACGTGTGTGTGTTTCTCTTTGTATGTGTTTATGCGGAGTGTTTGCACTCTGGGAGAGGGGGAGGTGCATGCTAAGTACTACTGCTAAGAATAAAAATAAAATGTTCAATGTTACAAAAAATAACTTTGCTTAAAATGAACATAAGGAACTGTATGCCTATGGAATTAATCAATAAGTAATACGCAAAACCTTTAAAGTTTGATTTCGATGAAGAAACATTTCAATAATTGTAAAATTTATATATTTCTACCGTTTTAAAAAAAATTTATCAATCTTAGACAATATACATACAATTTAATGTGATACAATTTAATATTCATACAATTTAACGTGAATGCTGGATTCAATAATTTTTTAAAGAAAATTATGTGCAATTTTGAAGTTGAAAGAAACAAGAACATTCATATTAGACAAATGTATGCATGATATAAGCAAATTTTTTTATTACGAAAATTAAATACACATATTAATTTAAAATTAAAATACAATTTTTTTAAAAAAAAAATCTCTTTTACTCAAAAAATAAATACTTAGGAGAGAGAGAAATAAAATTATTTTTCTTTATTAATTGCGCAAAAAAAAGTTGAAGGAAATATAATATAATGTATCACACATATTATAAAAATATTAAGTTGTAATATATGAAGTGTTCACTCAAACATAATATCAACTAAAAAAACTTAAACATTAATAATTCGAAATATAAAAGAACCAATTCGATTTTTCTTCAATGTGATTTTAGAAAGTTCTGTAATAAGCAGAATATGTAGAAAATAAAGGAAATAATGTGAAAGAATAAAACAAGTTTTGATGCCGTATGAATGTATTTCAAATTGGAAACAAACTCGTCTGATTCAAAATAGGAATTTGCACAATCTCAGTTTTCTTATCAATAAACCTTTGTACGTTTCATTTCTTTTAATGTAAGATTTTACAAATAGTTTTCAACTTTCACAAAGTAATTTTGAAGTAGCTAAATTTAAATTTTAACAGTTGCATTAAAATTTTTGATAATAGTTCACGAACTAGTACTGTAATTTTAAAAATGAAAGACATTTTAAAATATAAAAGGGTATAATAAAATAACCAGAATTAGTTATTCTGTGTTCGCTTAAATGGAAATAATTTTTGGGGTTATACGCATGATATTTAGGATTAAGATCGTTTTTTTTAAAAATATGTTGAGGGAAATAAACAAATTCTGAAAACTTTATATTATCTTATCTTGTATGTACACGGAAATTTTTCCACTTCACTTATCTTCTTTCATAAATATATTTCTCTCTGTTTTGTGTTAGTATGACTTTAATTTATTTATTAAAACTATACATAAATTAATATAATTATAAAATAGCATTAGTAGCGTAAAGTGTTTACCAATATATTAAAAGTGAAATCTAATTTCAAAAAAATTAATTGTAATTAATTTCAGCAATTGCATTTGTTTGAATTTCATACATACATGAGCTTACATATGTGCTGTATCAAGAATGTACACATTTTAATATTTTTAAACTAATTAATCCAAGAGTGTTTTCAGTCCAATACTTTATATAAGATTTTGTTACTGCGCACATTGCATTCTAAATTAAAATTTTACGACATGGTTTCACAAATGAATACATTTTTTCTCATTCAATTAAATAAAAAAGTACTTAATGCCATAGTCTAATTTGTTTTTTCTACTTGAATTCGACTATTTTACAATGAGGTAAATTTTATTTTTATGTAATATATTATTATTCTGGCTTATTGCAGTGAATCTCATCTAATAAACAATTACTTTTCAAAATGTATAATGAAATAATTAAATTTTATGAATAAAGTAAGATGATATGGAAAGTTTTTGAAGTATATTTTTTGCTCATTAGCTAATTAAAGCAGCCTTTTTATGCAGAACGAATTTTGAAAAAAAAATCTATAATCAGCTTTCAATAATGACATTTCCATATACAATTACGAAATTAGCCTCACAAAAAGTGGTTAAATCTCACAAACTATTAATATTTTATTTTTAGCTTAAATAATTAAAAATATAACTTTCAGACTTTCTTAAAATACTTTCTATTTAACATAATATCCTCTTTGTTCTGAAGTATTAATATTTAATTAACATTTAGATTAGATTACCAAAAACAATGAATTTATAAGTTATTTTTTGGATTAAACTACCAAAAATAAAAATTAAATGATGAGAAAATTACTTATTAATCAAAATATTCCTCTTGGCATTAAATAAAAAAAATTTTGGACTTAAACATTTTATTTGTGCTGTTTGTCTAAAACTTTTTGTGTTTCAAGAAAATAAAAATGCTGGTTACTTCTTTTATTCATATATGAGTGGGAAATGATTTTGTGCATTAATGCATTTACTGAATATTAAAGTAGTTTTAATTATTTCAAGGAAATAGACCAGATGCTTAGAAAGTTCAGAAGTTTCAAATTCATAAATGGAGGGCCATGATGGGTTTTTATTTTATGATTTGAAATCAAGTTACACTGCATTTTTAACTGTATACTAATATTGACATTTTGTTTCAAAACAATGTGTATTTTCGAATTGCTAAGTGTACTCTTCCCTTGTAGTCACATGCAACAGATTCCTTAAATGAATAGATATAATGAATGAAGAGTGTACAGCAGCTTTTCTCAAACTGTGGGGCGTGTCCTCCTAGAGGGGCGTGGTAACTATACGAGGGAGGCACGAGCATAAATAAAGTCGAAAACAAAGGATTATTTAAAAAATTATTAATTTACTGAAAGTAAACAAACCAAATGCATTCTGACATAATGGAATATAAAATACACTTTTGCACTGATATAATACACTTACAAATGTATCAGCACTGAACAATGTATTTTCTAATTAATTCAACTTTGCTAAGTTAAAAGCAAATTTAATAATTATCAGCGACTCCATGGGCTTGTCATATATAAAACTTTTATAAAAATTAACACTTATCGTGATAATTTGAATGGTTTATAATTCATCCCTTAACTGCCGATTAAAAGTTAGGGGATTCATTCCCCAATGTTACCGTTTTCCACGTAGGTACTTGTATGTGATGTATTGAGAGGAGGGAGGTGAAAGGAATAAGTAAGTAAAATCTTCTCTGAAATTAGTAAATCCTTCAAAAATACCATCAATGCCCTTTTATTACATTTCAAAGCCTTCGGAATAGTTTTATATATGGCAGTGCACAGAGAAGATTCCTTTCAAAAAGGCGTATATATACGTCCGAGTCAATTAACGTTTGGCTGAGAGATATATTTACATACGCCGGTGAGACTTAAAAGGTTAAAGTCATATTGTAACTTTAGCATCAAAGTATAGTATTATTGATTTCAATATATAGTTATTGTATGGAGGGTGGGCGATGACAATTATGATTGAAAATTATGTCGCAAATATTGAAAGTGTGAGAAGCACTAGTGTACCGCAATAGCCAATTTTCATTTCTCATGTACAGGTTGTAATGAATAACTTGAAATGAGAAGAAAGATCCATCAATGACATTCAATGGAGTAGACAACCTTATTATTAATGATGTTACCCAAGGCACCATCGCTTGACATCTAGGGCTTACAGGATTCCTCTAGGTCCTAAGAGATTTCCTGCTAGGACATTTCGTTTGAATTAAATAATTTAAATAAAATTAATATCTATGCATGTCAAAGATCCACTACGACCTATACTTTCACTAGATATCATTAAATATTTCTTAAGTGTTTTCAATCGATTCTGTTTGTCTATATATAGAGTTTATAATATTTAGTACTTTTGTTATCAATTGTTTGTTATTATTAATCTTGGAATTTGTAAGGTGAATGTCTACATAAGTTAAATAATAAGAATCATAACTAGATAAATTATTTAGCTACCTTACATTAAATTAGATTTATTTTCAATGTATGCGGTTATTAGAATACCAAAGAAGGAAAAATTGATATTGTATTGCATAAAGTTTGTTTATTTGAAAATTATTATTTTTGTTTATTTTTTTTAGCTAAGAAATTAACTTAATGTCCTATAAAATATTTTCGAGAATAAATATATATTAATATAAATCAATATGTAAAAAAAAATATTTAAAGAAATCAAGAATAATAATTTCAATGGTATATGAAAACGTTTATACAGTATTTTCATAATAAAAAGAAGCAATTAACTATATCTGTTTAAATATAGAAATTGTGATATTAGATTTACTATATTGCTTACTATAAAATAATTTTATATCCCACTTCCCTTTTTTGTATCCTTTTACATAATTTTAGAGACTGATTAGAAAATCCTTATTGAAATGAGATATAGTTAAAAATAAAATTAATCGTAACAAAAAACAATGTTTTTAATAATATTGCTTGATCAAAAACAACTATGTTATAAAACAAATAAAGAAATATAAGAAGTAAGGTTAAATATTGGAAATTCTTATTTATTAATGAGCTAGCAGTCTTTCTACTCGCTTAAAGTTTAAGGTTTACATATTAGGTTTGTATATTTTTTCAAATTAATAAATGTGAAATTCTTCAGGGATGATATTATTAAGTAAGTATATTTAACCATCATTTTCATAGAGTAAAAAAACAAAACATATGAATTAAATATGGTGTAAATAATTATCTTTTTATATATTTTACTTGTTTTTTTAAATAAAAGTTGCACAATTTTTAATCTTATTATGTTTATTGGCATTGGTATATGAAATACGTGTTCAAATTCCAATTTTTTTTAGCCTCCTTAGAGTTTTATAATGAAAGTTATTTGCTGCCTTTAAAATTGCATTTTGGAAATAAACATAACACTTATAAAAATGATTTCCAGAAGGTGCTTGTGTTATATGTGTTAGTAACGACCAAGGTATTCATTACATTGCCTTAAATGTTCCGTATATTTACCTCAGAAATTATTTTAAAAGGAGAGATTGTTCCCTCATTAAAACATTAATATGGTGTTAAGCTATTTTCGGTATATCAAAAATAATTTTTAAGAGTTTTCACTTGAAATCATATGTTGATACTTAAATATACGTAACAAAAGCATCATCCTGGAAGAAATACCGGATCACACCGTCTGGGAGTAAAAATTTATCATTTTTTTTTAACTGAGCAGTCATTATGTTAAATCTTTATTCGTTTCAGTGCAATAACACAGGCAATTGATATGAATATTGCTGAAAGCGTACGAAAAAAATTATGATTATTGTAGTAAAATATTCTGAAAATAGATATGAGAATATTGATTATCTAAGTCTATTTAAATACGTCTAACTGAAAGTTTTACATATATTTTTTTCCAGAATACTTTTTTTACTGAAACATTTCTTTGAAGAAGCTTAGCACAAAACACATTTTATTATACTAAAATACTAAGAAAGTAAAAAATAAAATTTAATGATAAAAGAAACGCATTAAAATTTCCTTTTTATAATTGATAAGCAGAAAAATATCTTAAAATTCTCTAAATACCTTTATCCTATCAAACAATGGTTTTTTTGCATATAAATGCAGCATACATTAAATACTGCGTGTAGAATTTCAGTTAAAAATGTTGTTTTTTTTCCTTCTGAAATTTAGCTTTTTAATATAAGCAGTCTAATGGAACGGAAATTTAAATACAAACCTCTCATTAAATACAAATTAAAAAATCTTAAGATATTTTCTACAGCATTTTTATTGAGTGGTTTAAGATAATAGAACACTTTCCGATACCAAATAGCTACCTGACTTTATGTATCAATTCCAGTAAATCCCTTAGAGAATGCCCTTCAAACTAAAAAAAAATCTCAGTCATCGAGGAGAAAAAATTGTTTCAAAGGTATCGACAACCCTCAGTGAGCTCGTTGAGATTCAAGCACAGACATTTTTCCGTGACGAAACTCTACTAGAGCTAAATATTTCTTTCCCTAAAGCAAACCAAGACATCAAGCTCCTTGTAGAGCCATCAACTAGTAACCTTGTTCAGCTAAGCAGAATTAACTAAGCAGTTAATTTTGTTAAAAACATTATTTTTTCCTTCCCTCCAGCCTGAGGATAATTTATCGGCAAAGCGATTTCTTTCACGACACCGGCTTAGCAATTTTTTCTGCTCTCTTTTCGCGTCCTTAAGTTAATTAATTAATGAAATTAATGCTCTCGCCTGCACGCAAGATTCATAGCACCACCTGCGGTAAACAGGAGATTTAGCGCATTCCCCTTCCTAACGTTTTTCTACCTTCCAGTTAGAATTAGGATAGCTTGTAAATTGGTTTACGTGGTCGGGATAATAGAAGGATAGATAAACTAGTGCTCTTTGATCTTTGGTTTTATAACTTAATCGAGAGTTTTGTATTGATTTAGAGGATTGACAAAACTAATAATTATTATTGACCTACATGAATCTTTCTTATTGAATACTCAAGAGAAAAGAAAATATATACTGAGGAAAAACATTAAACAATACTTTTATGTTAGATTGTTAACTGATGTATACCGTAAAGTTTTAATTTTAGTAAGAAATATTGTTTGCATCAGAGAATTTATTAAGATATTATTATAATATAAATATTAATAGTGTAGTTTATTTATACATTTCTTAAAAGTTTAATTTTTTACATTAGCATTATATATATACAACCCTCGAAAAAGGGGAAAAAATATTTCGATAAAAATTTTCAATAAAAAAAATTTAAAAAAATAGAATTTGAAAAAGATTAAGTTGTCATATTTTAAATCACTATTTTGAGCATATTTTATTTAAATTCCCTGCGTTTTGAAATTAACTTCAAAAAATTTTTTTCTTAAAATTTATAACATTTGTAACGACGACAGTTTATTCAGCTTATTCTTAACCAAATATTTTCACAAAAGTTTTGAAACACAAAACATTTATGCACAAAATAATAATGATAGTAAAATGGCCAGGTTTGTTAATAAAATTTAATTCTTTCAGTTTAAATCGGGCAGTTTAGAAAGTTTTAACACTTGTTGTACGACTTTTAAAATAGTAAAGTATAGTACTACAATATGTTTAGTACAATGAAATTTTTCGTACATCAAGGAAATATTCAATTTTATCTGCAATACTTTAATTCATAAAACTTGTATTCGAAAATCTAATTGCGGTATCAGATGAGGACTGATTTTTAGATGCATCATTTTTTCAGTAGTGTTCCATCTTTTCAAAATATTATTTCTCACTGCAACCTGAGAATGTTCCTACCACGGCATTTTTTCAACAGTAAAAAATGAATGATAAAGCTTCTAAGTTATATAAACTATTTTTAAAGCAAAAATTGGCCATGAAATAATTTTAATTAATTAATTATGAGAATAAAAAATCCTCAAAACATGATCAGATAGAAAAATTTTAGTAACGAAAATTGGAATTAATAAATATTTCACACTAAAAGAGCTGACTGTGCTCAAAAATATTTTCAATTAATTCAGTTTAAGGATAAAATGGTTTAAAATGAAACTCAAACCATAGCTCATAAAACTTCAAATATCTTAAAAATTAATTTGTTAAGAGATCTAAAATTTGGTGGCAAGCTCTTCAATGATATGAGCCACAAGAAAATGCAAAAATATATTTTTTGGATAATTATGAAATTTGTAGGGTAGTGTGTAGTAGGCTTAAATTTCTTTCAGTTTACAAAGTTTCTGGTCGACTATTTATAGAATTTTTTTACAACCTTTTAATGTTTTTAGCACCTGTCCAATGCATTGTGTCGCACTGTTTACTCTCGAATACATTAATCTGAGAAATATTTCTACAGATAAAGGGAAACTGATTCATTATTTTTAAATAACCAAGCTATCCTGTTTGATAATATTTTCTTATTAATTTGGAGAGTTTATGCGTCTTTTTGTATGTGAATATAATCTACTTCACAAAGTTGTACACAACACAGGATTTATCAAGATCTTGAATGCCTCCAGTGGATAATCTGATAAACAGGACAATTTATTAAAAGAAATCACCCAGGAATAGAAATAAATTCTGATGTCTTGTTACCCCTGCCTGCGTTCCTGGACATTAAGACA
The DNA here is from genome assembly GCA_019973975.1 of Trichonephila clavata. NCBI lineage: Eukaryota > Metazoa > Arthropoda > Arachnida > Araneae > Nephilidae > Trichonephila > Trichonephila clavata. The sequence continues at coordinate 18,892 of BMAO01007021.1, read as the reverse complement.
AAAAAATGTCTGTAATTACTCCTTGCCTGACAGCCGTAAAATGACTATAGTGGAAAAATGGAACAAAATAAAGAAGCAAATCGTTCTAACGGGAAAATAACAGAGCAATCTCCTCTTATGAAATTAACGTCTCTTTTTATGTGCTCCATTCGCATCCAGGGATTTGGCGTGTTGTCGTAGAATAGGATGCCTGCTGATAATAGTGGTTTGGGGATACCAGGGGAATGGTATGTTAGATTTCTTAACATTTGTAATATATGAATGAATAAGCTGTATGCTTAAAGTATACAACTACTTGCGACAACTTTAAAAAAAATGGAGATAGGGGATTTTTCTTTTGTAGATTTTAGATTTGTTTAGAACATTTTAAGAAAATTATGCTAAAATTAAGAAAAAGAAAAAATTATTTTTATAAAAATGGGAAAAATTGGTAGACATTTACAAAAAATAACATAAACTGGGCCCATTATGTATCAAAACGTTTATGAACCAATTTTCAATTTTTCAAATGATCTTCCCGATAAAAGATATTTTAGATTCTACAAAAACTAGAATAATTTATCGTAGTTAGTGTATGAAATTGCTTAAAATAACAGTTATTATATTAATATAAATGACCATAGATTTTGCAATAAAACAGTGATTGATAAGTTTGAAAGTGAAAATACTTCTACTACTACACAAAAAATTTCAATTAATTATTTTGAAAACTTTTTCAGCGATCGCTGTCCCCGTTTGAGCATTTTCAAAAATACACGGTTCGAGTAAAACGCTTTTTAAAGTATGACATCTTACTTAAAGCTATTGCATCTGCTTTTACTAAAACACTTGTAGTTTTTGTTCTAGATAATGGAAAATAATAAACTTGGTATTTTTATAAAGCTTTTAAGATAATCTATAAAATAAAATCATAAAAAGTTTGTCTACATTTGGCAAAATTCACAAATTTAGGGAAGTCGGATATCTTTATAGAAGTTTTAAAAATCGCTGCAACTTGAATGAAGTATGCTATAAAATTGCATAATTGATTTGAAGTATGGATTGGAATTTTTTAAAGCTATTCATGTCGGAAACTATAGGTGTATTCTATATTGATTAATTGTTAGTATGCTTAAACTTCATGAACTGAATCACAAAATTAAACCATTATGTTTCACAGATAAATAAATAAATCTTTTTTTTAGTTAAAAAAGTATATTGATTCCATTTAATATATATATTCAAGCTTTATTTCATAAATTTAAATGTAATAACACTTGATAAATTAGTAAGATTAATTTTCAACAGCTCCTAATATTTAACAAACAATGGTTATGTTTACGTAATGTCTAAAGTATTTTTAAATATTACATTATAAAGATTTATAATAATGGGAAAAATAAATAATATTAATATTATTTCTTACCTATTTAACAATCTGTCAGTTTTCATGGTTCCAATATTATAAAATATTACTATCTTAAATAAATTTTACAAATAATTTCCCCCTGTTTCCAAAGATATAAAAAAGTATTAATATATTAGAATTTTAATTTCGATATTTTGTGAAAATTCCACTTGCGGAAAATACTAAGTTCTTTATTTTTTGTTATTTATTAATTTTTAGTAAGGTATTACTATTTTTCATCAACATTTTACGACACAATAAACACCAGGCTTAAGATTTGAACCGAAAGTACTTACATGTATTTCTAAGAAACCCCACATTTTGCTAATTATTCTCAACACCAAGTAATAAGAAAGTTATACTGTTTACGAATGAAGCAAAGAATCATTTGCATATTTTTAATTCCAAAAATTTTATTAGTCATTACATTCAAAAGTAATACCCCTCCCCTTCCTCCCTCTTTTTAAGGTTATTGGAACACGTTGATATGAGCAAATTCGGTATCTTTGTTTTTTTAATTTTATTTAATACAGCTATCTTCTGGTTTTACAGAACATACTTTTTTGTTTCTAAGCTACTTAGAGGTAAAGCTACAATCAATTTTATAAAATTAGAAAAACTGAAAGTGGTTCTTTGATCTATCGGAGGTGGGCATTTACATTGTTCGAAATCTGTCACAGCGAGTCTGATAACTCAAAATTTTATAAATGCACTTCTATAAACATTTTGAACCTGATATTTATATTATTTTCTAGAGAATATGCTAAAATATTTCTTATTGTATGGATATTTTTTGAGTTATGACCTGCTATTTAAATAATGGTCTCATATAAAGAATGTCACATTTTTTATAATATTTATTCGATCAGTTAAGATTTTTAAAATTTTATAAAACGTTGAAATTTTGGCGCATTTTCTTGATATATGCATCTAATTTGTTTCAACAACTCTTTTACTGATATGTTTATATTCTTTTCCGCTAATCACTTTGAAATTTTTCGAAAATTTCGCTAGAATTTCACTTATAATTGTGATTTTGTATAATTTAGTTATATTTTTTAATATTATTATAGTTGTATGTGTGTGTGTGGTAGTATCTATTGGTATTGATTAATAAAAAGGCATTTATAGTGTTTTAGATTGTTATTTTTTTAAAAAAGTACTCCGAAAGGGTTTGGATACCTTAATATTTTTTAAATGTAAATACAATTTACATTACTAAACAACTGCTAAGGAAGAATTGACAAACGCAAAACAGTGTTTCCATGACTCATTGTGTGGGCAGGCATTATGCATGTAATAAAACACCTCTACTCATTTTTGATGCAGATATCATTATTTGATAATGTATAGCAACATGATTATCCTAGAACATATTTGTCATTTTCGAGGATGACTTTTTGTTCATAGATGGCAATACAATCACACAAAAGACAGAGGAAGTCTTGAATGGGAAGACATGAAGCGTATTTAATAACCTGTGTATTCACCCGAATTAAATTCTATTGAGCATGCTTGGGATACCGACTGTAGACTTGTTTACCAAAGGAAAGCACATGTACCATTTGCCTCTTTCGCCCCTGCACCTTATATTGTGTTGGAAGTACAAATCACCTCGAGAAAGGAATATGACAGTATACTCTTTCACAGTTTATTGGAGTGCATGCATAACAGATGTCAAATATGCATTATTGAACCACAAACTATCTCTTCATACTGAGTTACTTATGTATTATTCTTCCGTTTAGAAAGAACATTCATCGTGACTTTGCAAATACAGACCTCTAAAGGAAATGTTATTTTTGGTTTTCTTTATCTTGCTTTTCTGTGTGTGGCGAAATCAATAACAATCCACATTTTACTTGACACATAATACGTTTTTGAAGATTAACTTCTTTAATCAATATCGATTATATATAAAATATCTCACAAATTGAATTTACCTTTAGTAATTATCGAGCACCGTACATTAAATCAATGCTATAACATTAGATAGTACAATAATATATTTAACATTCATACAATAATATTATTTTAAACATGTATGTGATAACCGAAGCGAATAGAATGGACAGAAATAAACCATTACAAAATAATAAATATATTATATATAAATTTTTATAAATATTCTTAAAATACACGATTTCTTAAAAACATTCTTTGAATTGCTACTCATAAGACAAATAATAATACATAAGACAAGTATTTAAAAAATACTTTGTAACTTCAGTACTTGAAAATATTTAGATTAAAAAAAACTATTACATTGTTGCAAAAATAATTTCCACAAAATTTTCTTTTGAAAGTCCAAAGTTAATTTTAATACAGACTTAGATCCCTAATTGATGAAATCTCAGAAATTGAAAATTATTAATCTGTTAAAGTCAAAGAATCTATTAAATGCATATAATTGAAGAAGTATTGATGTATCTCATTTTCTCTGAATAAAACATAAAATATTTTATTCCGATTAATACGATTCGGTAATTTTATCCTTCGCTATCCAATCATTTTCTAAAAGCAACAATTTTCTCCCATTTCAGTGGTTTCGTAAAGCAGAGCAGAATATCAGGTTTCCCTGGTACAGTCTTTAAGAGATCGTAACGAGACTAGATAAACATTCTTAGCTCGAATGGTATCATGGGCCTTCTAGCCGGTTTTCCATTATGGACACCATTTTCATTCGGTTCCTTTATAGCGTGGTCTGTCTAATCTCTGTTACGGTTATTAGATCTTTTATCGCATTCATCCGGCCTAAAGGGGAACTTGATTATTTCGGATATGTCCGGTAATGTTAGAGATGTTTATGCTTGGAGGAATGCTGTGGGTCTGGAAAGCCTTGGTTATTTGTGTTAGGAAGAGCTTTTCTAGGTTATAATTTAGATCCCTGCAGCGTAAGCGTCTCTTAAAGTGAAATCCATTTAGACCATCGCGTCACTTTAAAAGAAAATTAAATGTTTTTTTTTTCCAAAAATTTTGTTATTCATGCTCAGAAAACGCATTTTCTTATGTGTTGTACATGCTAGTTCTAAGCTGTTGTGCTAAGTTTAAATCTACAATATAGGAATATATAAATTTTGGACAGATATTTTTTAGCATATGGCTGGGTTATAAATAAAGAAGGAAAATGCAAAGTGTTTTTGTTCAAAACTGTAAAAATGTATACTTAACTTTATTGCATTTTTGGAAGTAACAAAAACCAAGTATATCAGGTAAAACGGATTGTACTGCAAAAGTCCTTTGAGGGTGGAAAAATCTTATTGAGACTTTGCAAATTCTTTAAAAATTTAACAGACAAAAAAGGATGTTATAAATACCTTTTTTTGGTTTTTATCTTATGGTATTCATATTTGTTCTTAATTATGAACGTATTATTTTTAAAACACAATTTTTAAATTTAATATTGCTATTGATTAATAATGTATGTCTTTTGAATGCATAACTTTGTAAAATTCAAATAGTGCACATTAAGAAAATTCGACATTAAGAAAATTTGTATATTTAGTCAAATTTTTTGAAAATCTTTTAAAGGAAATCACAATTAATGCTTCCAAATTAAGAGGAAGATTTTAATATTGTTCATGGAGACAAACATGTGAGCAGCAAAGCGCTCTGTAAATACATTTGTCAATATCCGAACTGTACATTCTTTACCTCTTTTCATCAACACTCGTTGTGCCTTTTTGCAAAGCATTTAGTATACTTTTCATTCTATGAAATTCAAAGGCAAGCAGATAATATTTGGATAATAGAATGAGATGAAGAATTATTGTGGAATTTGAAGCAGATTGTCTCAAATTCAGATTGTGATACAGTTTTTCATGCAATGCCCAACTTTATGTGCAGTATAAGGTTAGATCTCCAGGAAAAAGAAAGGACACCCAAGAGTCACGAGGTCTAGTAAAAACCGATAATTGTTCCTCACGGCAATGCGTAGCTAAAGTGCAATAGCTTCTCAATTCTGTCGTGAAACTTTTGAAACCATAGATACCTGAGTTTCAATTATTATTGTTAAAAAAAAGGACTATGTTCGAGAAGTCTGCTTTCAAGAAGACGTACTTTTTGCTTTGTGTTCACATTTTTACTAAGAGAGCCCATTTAAAATGGTGCGAAGACCATAGCCATTGAAGCAAAGATGAATCAAAAACCGTTTCATCCTATAGTTGATTCCATGTTTAGTTTAATCACTAACTCTTTCAACATGTATTTATGCAAAGGTCACTAGGATCTATAGTATGCTTTCCAACATCCATAGGTATTCAGTATGGCTGTAGAGGGCTGAAAGTTTGATTGTTGTGAAGTAATAGCAAGTGCGCGATTCACTCTCCAGTGCCGCCGTTTACCACATAGACGCGTGTACGCGGTATGTTGAGGGGGGGGATGGCACAAATAGACATACTTTTCTCTGAAATAATTAAGTCCTTCACAAACACTGTCAAAGTCATTTTTTTGTATCCGTAATAGTTCTACTGATAGTAGGGTAAATAAAAGGATCGTATTTCGAAGTGACGTATATATACGTCCAGGGAAGTTAACACGCTAAATGAACAAAATGTATATATACACCAGTGACAATTAAGAGGTTATACAAAGTATTCTGCCTTAGCAATTAAGAAAAAAAGAAAATCATTGGATATGTATTATTAGTTTTATGGTAGAGTATGCCTAAATTAGTATACAATTGTAACTGTTTAAAATGGCGTTTTGAATGAAACATGCCCATGGATATCGAAACCATCATGCATTTAACATATAAAATAAAATCTAATGCGAAATAGAAATAAATAGACTAAACATAATTAATAATTTATATTTGAAACGATGTAACAATAATTTAAATACCGTTGGGAAAAAAAACTTTTTCAATACTTTATTAAGTCTGCAATCCTCAGGAAAAAAAGGAAAATATCAATAGAAAAGCAAAGCTATATTCCATATTCTTTAGTTAAATGTAGAAGCTCCCACAGATCACAAAAAGCAATTAAGAGTCAATGATGTTGAAATACTGAATGCCTCTTAGAAATCTGAAATAATCTATTGTAACAGCTGCAGCTTTCGATCTGCAGCTGATTGAGGGGTTTATTAATCTAGAATCTCATCAGAGTGCTTAAAATTAATTCATCAATAAATATATCCTAACGATGGTTATTAATAAGAGTGATTTACAGTTCATTGACTGACTTCCGCTTGGTCTCAAATTAATTTTGGTACTCCGGAAAAAAACTTGCTTTTCTTATACTGTGAAACTAAAATTGCTATACAAATTTCTTATTTTAATCGGTAGTTCATAAAATGATTAATAAAGTCTTTTTCCAATTAATAACAAAGAATGCTTTTTTTTAATTAAGTAAGCTATTCCTAATAGAAATTTTGATTTGATAAATGCGAAAAAAATTATACATAATATATTTTTCCGGAAGAAAAAAAAGTGAAACCGTTCTTAATGCTTTTGTTGCTTAGAATTTTTATATCTATTCGCTTAACATTTATTTGAGGTATATGTGCAATTAATGTATTATTCCGTTTTTCTAATGAAAAAACAGCAGTTTTCTTTTCACAGTTTTGAGATTTTTTTTATTCAAGAAATATTTTAATTGGATACATTTTTACTTATTTCAATAGGATTGGTGTAATTGATGTTTAATATATGAAAAAAGATAAATAAGTTAATAATTGTATCAGAGAAAATCCTACAAAACATTGTATATATATATATATATATATATATACATATATACAATGGTGTGCAAAAATTAAGGACGAAGTCGAAAAATTAGCATATCAGCTGAACGAAGAGGCAGAGCGGACAGAAAGACCAATCAGGAGATTAAGTGAGGTGATGTACGGTAGCACATGCGCAGATATGCAGGTAGACGTATTGGGGGAGTGTCTGAGTAGTAAAGCATGTTGTCGGTGTAAGATTAGTATTTCTGGCAAAGAGATTGCACACCGTATAGAAGTTAAAATCACACCGAGTTGCTGCCTCAGCGAGAAATGGCGAATAATCAATCTGTTAGACGACATCTGGATGCTTTTACCCGAGGTCGAATCATTGGGAAGTTGGAGGAAGGTCGCAGTGTGACAAGTGTGGCTGCAGAGTTCGGAATTGCTCACAGCATCGTTTCACGACTTTGGCGGGGAGACAATTTCAAACTACAGGAACAGCTATCCGGGGGTTCAGTAGTGGTCGTCCACGAGGAACCACACCCGCAGATGACCGGTATATTGCCTTACAGGCCAGAAGAAACAGGCGGCAGACAGCGGGAGAAATCGCTAGACACACGACACAGGCGACTGGACGACCGATATCGCGTTTTACCGTGGCCAGAAGACTGCACGGTGGTGGTCTGTTTGCACGACGCCCTGTACGGTGTGTACCTCCAACGCCTGCCCATCGGAGAAGGCGTTCTCTGTGGTGCCGGGAACACCGGAATTGGAGAGACAAAGAATGGGGACGAGTACTCTTTACAGATGAGAGCAGATTCAGTCTGATTAGCGATTCTCATCGCATACTCATCTGGAGAGAGCGGGGAAGCCGCAATCATCCCTCGAACATTATTGAAAGGGACAGGTATGGAGGTGGCGGTGTTCTCGTTTGGGGAGGCATCATGCTTGGTAGTCGTACAGACCTTCACATCTTCGACGCAGGTTCAGTCAACGGGACCCGTTATTGTAACGAGATTCTTCTTCCATATGTGCGTCTTTTTAGAGGCGCTATGGATCCGCAGTTCCTTTTCATGGACGACAATGCACCATGTCATCGCACAGTAGCTGCCGAACAGCTCTTAGAAAGTGAGGATATTGAACGTATGGATTGGCCGGCACGATCTCCGGATCTCAATCCCATCGAGCATGTATGGGATTTTCTAGGCAGACGCTTGGCAGCTCGTACCTTACCACCAGTAACGATTCCGGAGCTTCGATTGGCGCTGCAAGACGAATGGGCAGCAATGCCTCAACAACTCATTGACACCCTCATTCTCATCATGGGCAGACGCTGTGAAACCTGCCTAGCAGTCAGGGGAGATCAAATCCCCTACTAAAGACCGGATATTTCTTGCTGGACACCCATCACAGGGATGTTTCGGCCTTCAGTCGCATTGCGCTCCATGCTACTTTTTCAATAAAGCTTCTTTTTATCCCTCTGATTTCTCTTTTAGTAAGTGTTGCTTACATTACTCATGTCCTTACGTATTGGGGATCTTACGGTATTAAATGTGTTGATTTGGAATGCTTTTGTACAAAGTTATATTGAAAAAACCGTCTCGTCCTTAATTTTTGCACACCAGTGTATATATATATATATATATATAATTCATAAATATATACAAAATAGTTATAAAACTATATAGTTATAACTATATAGTTGACTATATAGTTATAGTCAAGATAGTAAGAAGTATTAGCCACAGTAGTACTATTGCAAACTCCTGGCCTTAGGAACCAACATATCTATCTACCTATCTATATCTATACATGCATATGTATAACAATCGTATTATGAAGCAGTTACGGAAATATTTAAAACAATAAAACATATATAAAATTAAGTAGGAAAGGTAAGCGGAAAAAAGAGAGTATACTAGCAAGTAAAAAATGCACTTTTGGTTTTAGGTCTGAATCTGAGTGTTTAAACTAGTTTCTCAGTACCTTCCTACTTTAAAAACAGGAAGACTAACATGGAAATATCTAATTTACTAAACAAATATTATAAGCAAATTTTCTTAGTAAATTAGTAGAAAATTATCAAAGAAAATGTTTGTAATATATTTAAGTGAAATAAAGATATCATTCATGTAGAAAATACAAAAAAAAATTAAAGTAATAATAAATTTAGTGTAAAAATACACGCATGTACACCTTTGTCACTTTAGTTTACTTTTCTTACTGTTTTAAAGCAAAAAAAGGTAGATGAAAATAAGTATAAACTGCTAGATTTGCATAAAATATAACGATATAAAGTATTAAAAAGTAATGTTGGTAATAATATGTATTAAATTTAAATTTCATATTTACATGGTAATTTTATGAAATATTTATGATATATAATTTTAACATAAAAATGATCAATTTATTTCACATAAAGAAATTAATTAATTTTTCTTTCTTTTGAAGAGCTATTGGAAAAATTTGAATAGAGTATGACACATAATTTCGTAACAATTCTTTTTTTAAATAAAAAAAAATCGTTGAAACACTCAAACCTTAAACACACGAAATAATACTTAAAAGAATTCTAAAAAAGAATCACTTTAAAATTTTTGACTTTCAGTGCTAATATTGAAATAGTGTTTCACATAATATAGGCTGTGAGGTGTTTGAATGTTACATTTCAATATTCAAAATTTTGGAGTTAGAAAGAAAATTCGAAGACTGCTGACATAAATCCAATTTTAATCATGGAATTTCTTATCCTCTTGCTTTGAGAATACTGCACGCCCTTAAAAATCCAACGCTTCAGAACTTTTCGAGATACGATATTACCTTACCACCCGGGGTACTGCAAAGAGGGCTGGTGGCTCCTTAATGCCACTGCTTGTGGGAAATTCAAGAACATTTTGATCGGCAAAGATATATATATATATATATATATATATATATATATCCATGAAGGAAAAAGTAAAAATGAAAATAATAAAAGAAATTTTTATTATCTCCAAAAGCCAAAAAGGCATAAAAAAAGAGGGAAGATTCCGGAGTTCCCGAGAAAAGAGCAAGAAAATAAAAGCAGAGTTCTGCAGAGGGATTCACCCCAAAAATTGAAAAAGATTTCGCATTTTGCTTTTGGAATAATATTTAGCACAAAAGTGCAGCTGGAAATCATTAAATTGATAAATGTTCTTCGGATTTTGAGGGCAAATATTTTTTGTATTACTGCAAACCCGCTGTTTGGTATAGAGAATCTTTAGTGCCATAAAGAAAAGTTCAAACAACGTTTTAGAACAAAACAAAGAAAATCCTTTCTCTCGAATGTATTTCAAAGTCTGGCATGGTGGATAAATAATGCGATATAAGATAAAGTTTGCTATTTTTGGTTGGTACCTTAATACCTGTCTCTTTTTTTAGTCTTCTGTATTGTTTCGTATAAGAAAAAACGAAGAATTAATACATGAAAACAAGAAATCATAAGCCTTTCATCCATTGCACTAAGAGTCAATTTTGGTTTCGAAAAACTGGCTTTTCAAAGCATTTTTAAAGTTAGAAGTATTTTTCCAAAATTTAGATTAAATTTTATTATTATTAACATTTTCATTGTATTTCTTTTTGTATATAGCAAAAAATACATATTGAATTTCATTTAAAATTTGCATAATTAAAGTTAATAATAAACAGAAAAGAGTATTTTTTAAGTATGCTGGTGTTTAATAAATAAGATATCAATTTCCCTAGTCTTGATAAATATTCGATTTTAAAATTTCGTGAAAAGTATACTTTATTTATAAAAAGTTGAAAAACATAACATCTGAAAAATAAACTTAAAGGGCATTTTAAAGAAAAAAGATTGAATATTTTACATACTTATTTCTGCAATAAAACAATTTTTTTTAAATACGATAAGGCGTTTCTAATTCCTATAAATATGAGATATTTCTTATAATTAAAATTTTTTCGATAGAATTTTGCTTTTATGTTTCTTAAATAATGTATAATTTTTATATTGTTCTCAAAATTATACATTATTGAATATAAGCATATTCATTAGAGGTACGTTGTCCTTCCTTTATAATAGAAAAAAATTATAACTTCTGAAGCCAACATTTAACAATGACTTCTCAGATCTGATCTATATTGGGAATTTAGATAATAGCTAAAAAAAGATGTGTGCTTTAAATTTCAGGGAAATTTTAATAGATAAAATTACCATATATATTCATATACCAAACCTTTGATACATATTTTAATGAGTTTGTTTTCTAGACAATATTTATAACAAAATTATTTAATTAATATTCACTTATCAAAGAATTCCATTGATTTTAAAGATGAAAGAAAAATTATTACTTTTCATGTACTCAAAATAAAGCGAGAAATTCAAATTTTTTAAAGAAATGACAAGACATTTAATCTGAAATAAGTCTAAATATAAAAACTTGTAAGTAAATTTAAATTTGTTCAGTCTATTGTGACAAACATAACTTAAACTAGAATATCCATAATCAATCATCTTAGTTTTGAGACGCTAACATTCAATTAATCAATCAAATAATCACGACAAACAATGCTTCGTGTTTTTATTAGTAAATATTCTTGAAAGTAAAATTTTGAACATGAGAAAAGTATAATCAAATTGTTACAATTCTGTTGTTTGTTACTTGCATTTAAATTATCTATAAAAGTATACAATTCATTCAAATACTAATTAAAAATGAAATATTTGTTTTGTTTTTAAAATTAAGTTTAAATAATTTTAAAGATTTTTAATGCCGAAATTTTTCATAATATACTTGTAACTAAAGTGCCTTACGACACGTTTTCTTCTTTTGATACATTGTTTATTTCTTAATTCTCAATTTGAGCGATTACTAAGACATTATTTTATTTCAATATATTTTTCTATTAATTTCTTACTCCCTTTCTTTTTTGGTTTGGGTGTTTTAGGTCAAATATAAAAAAAGTGTTGCTTAATAAAAAAATTTTAAGCAAATAATGTTTGTTTTTACACTTCAAAACGTATTAAAACAAGATTATAAAAGCAAGGCATAAAAACTCTATCGAATTCTATTGTACTATTTTTATTTTCTCATATATTTGTTATCTGAAATTCCAATAAAAAAAAAATATATTGTCAGAAACAACAAATAACATTCGATACAACAATCAAGAATCTTGCAAGGAAATGAGATCTGAGCCAGGAGCTATATTTATTTCTTCGCAATTGTGTAGTTTCCCCTAACTTTCGATTGTGGTTGGGATATGCGGAAGGCTCATAGAGGCAGTCATAGAGCCCATGATCCAGTATCAGATATGGCATCCCATGACCAGCGCAGATTGGATGGCACGCTATTCTATCCTCTCCGAATCCCTTTCGGTTCTTGCGCCTCAATCCTCATCCTTTTTTCTCTCTCCTTCCAGCTTTTCCCCTTGCCTTTTCAGCATCATTACAACAGTTTACGGCTGGAAGTTGGTGTTAAAGGTTGACCTCAGTCAATAACAGAGGAGGAGTGTAGGAACAACATGTGCCCGAGGAGAGAAAGAGATTCAAAACAGAGATTGTTCTTGCGATTTGACTTTGAAAATATCGTTACAGAAAGGAAAAACGTGTTAGAAAAAGCAAAATTATAATTACAGACACAACATACATTTATATTGATATTTAATCCTATTCATGTTTATTATTATTATTATATTCAGGCGTATATACATATATATATATATGTATATATATATATATATATATATATATATATATATATATACATATATATATACCGGGCAAAAGTTTCCCAGGTCTTCTGGTAATTTCTTTCAGGTAATTTCTCAATTCGCCATTTTAAACGGTAAAAATATGCAACTTTTACAAAAAATATATTACATTTAAAATAAAAAAAATCTTTAAAAAATATTTAGTCATATTTAGATTTTAAATAAAATATTTGAGATAATTATTAATTTTAAGGTAATAGTTTTAAGTACAAGATATACGATATTAAAGAGACATTATAAAATCTAATATGTTAAATAATATATTTCGTTTGAAGTAAAATTTTCTATTTTGAATTTAGAATTACATAAAAATTATTACTCGTTATTTTCTGAAAGCCTTCATCCCAGAAATAGTAATTTCTAAGTTAATAATTTATTGTACTCAAGTATAAATTTGGAAATCAAAATGCTTTTTATTAAATAAGACACTTGCAAAATTTGTTTATGCAGTTACTTTGATTATATTGAGAGAGAGAGAGAGAGAGGGAGTTTAACGGTATCTACCAAATATAACAATCATTTCTTAGCACGATAAAATTAATGTGCTTAATCTGTAGTGATATTATAGGTAATAAAGCAATCAGGATTTCATTAAACATGCTGAAATCTCTTAGAGAAGAAATATAGTAACAATGATAATACACAAGTTCTAAAACATGTCTGAAAAACACTTAAAAAAGTTGTAGCGAGATAAAAAGAAAATGTTTTTTAAAAAAAATTTTATTAATCAAAAAGCATTTTTTATTAATCATGTTTTATTATTTTTAATCGTATGCAAAATTCTTTAAAATAAGATTTTTTTATTCTTTTTGAAAATATTGGACAATTAATTATCTAGAAATATTAAGAAACAGAAAATGTCAATTTAATAAATTTGAAAAAAATAATGGGAAATTTTACATAAAAGAAAATGATTAAATCAGATTAAATAATATCAAAATCATTTTCTTAGAATATTTAAATAATTTATACAACGTTTAATTAAAACATTAATGTTATTTTCATTAGTTGTTTATTAATCCTATATATATATATATATATATTTATATAATGTACTAATAACTGAAATTTGTGATTTTGTAAGGTAATTTATTTAAGAAAGAAAGACTGACTGAATTTAAATACTGAAAAATAAAAAGAAATCGAAACACAATTAAGGATTTGTTCAGTTGCAACACAGATAAGAAAATGATATAATAAGCTAAGAAAAAAAATTGTAATCATTGATTAATTATAATCAATTATTATTGATTTTTTTTCAGAATTTAATCTGTATAAAGTGAGGAATTAATGAGATGCTAATCTTGTTCTGTCATGGATGTAAACTTTTACTATGTTAATATTGCGCCGAAAGGTGGAGTTTCTAGATAATATTCTGTCGGATTTCTTTTCATATCGGCTCTGATTGTCAGATTAAATAGGAATTTTTGCTTATGCCTTAACATCGTGTCCCAAACGGGTTATGCGGTGGGTTTGATGTCGAATGATCAAGGAAGTGTTCGACAAGCTTGAAGACACTTCTTGGGAAAACCCTGTATTACCTTTTTGAAAAGCAAATGCTTCTGGTGTTCTTCACCTTTAAATCATAGAATTTCCTCGATGCCCCGTTATGCAATAAGTAAGCCTCGAAAGGAATTAAGAGAGAATTGCATCAAAATATTCTGTTGAGAGTTCTGGACGTCGACCAAAGTATATGCACTGGTTGTCAAAAACTGTTCGAATTACGACACGTAAACAAAGTTTTTCCCCCCAGTCGGCGCAAGAGGTAAGTGCAGTAACATTCAACTGGAGAAGTGGTCTTCAAACTTTTCAATTCATGGGATCCCTAGAACTTAAAGGTGTTTTCATATAACCCCTAGAACTAGAAAGTGTTTTCATAGAACCCTATTTCTACACACATTTAGAAGAATATATTTTAAAAAATATTTAAAGTAGATCAGAGCATGTTACAGGTAGTTTATGTAAAGACAATTAAATAAAAGCATGGAATTTTTAATCTACTTTTAATATAATTTATTCATTAATAATGATAATCTCCGATCCATGCATAATGTTTAATAACTGGGATATATGCTTGTATTTGTTTAACCCAAATTGTCGAAGAATAGGTCCAATGCAATCGTATTGCATAGTCTGAGTTTAATTTGTCTCTATACTATGTTTTTGTAGCCACTCACGTTGAGAAATATTTTTCACTTATACCACATTGTTCTGAATGGATTAAAATGCTTAGGGAAATACTGTGCATTTTGCATAATTTTGCAACATAAAATTTAGAAGCTGCTCTTGTTTAAATTAAAATTTTTAACATCGAATTTGTTGATATGTAGATAAGTCGTTTCTTCTCCTTTATTGTAAGTTTATTTTCCACAAATGCAAAAAGGCGCATTTTCAATTAGAAAACTATTTAGCTTTTCAATACATTGTACTAACGAGTACAAAATTATTTCATGAAACCCGGGACGTAAACAATACAAAATTTAAAATAATAAATATTAAAACGTTATATATATATATATATATATATATATATATATATAATATATAAAATTCTCGTGTCACAGTGTTTGTAACCAAACTCCTCCGAAACGGTGTGGCCGATTCTTTTGAAATTTTGTGCGTATATTCAATAGGTCTGAGAATAGGACGTAAACTATTTTTCAACCGATATTGTAATTAGTTAAAAAGATATTAATTAAAAACCTTAAAACGCTTAATTGTCTTAACCCTGCGCGTTATTTTCCCGCCTAGCGTCGTGAATGAACAGAGGGTGAAATTTTTCGGTATTCTCGACGTTATTAAAACAGCCATCTGATTTTTGTTCCTTAAATCAGACAAAAAATAATTACATAATCGGAAAGATCATTTTTTTCTCCAGATACAGTATAATTTTTTTGCAAAATAATAATATTTTCTATTTTTTATGATTTTTTTAAAATCGAGATAGACCGATGCGTTTTTATGAAAATATTTTTCTAAATAGTTGCGTATGAATTTATTTTCGTGTTATTAAAACGATATTTTGTGTTAAATAAGTTCATGCGTTTTTCTTTTTGAATCAGTCATTTAAAAAATAAAATGCTAAAAACCGTTTTTTCTATGATTTTTAAAAATACTCAAATTTTAACTCAACATTAAATAACTTCGCCATTTATAAAAATCATCGTACGAAACTTTTTTACGTTTGTAGAATAACATTGTCCAACTTTTGTGTGAAGATTGAAAACTTTGCTCAAAAATTACGGATTTCAAAAAAAATTTGTGATTTTCGTAAAATACCATTTTTGCGAGAAGTAATTTAAACAGTTTTTTTGTACATTTTTTATTTAAAAGTACTTTGATTTTGCAATTAATGTGTGAAATTTCAAAACTTTAACGTGAAAGTTAAGCCCTCAAAAAAAAATGAAAACTTTAAAAAAATTCTCAATTGCGTCGAGGTCATTCACTTTGCGTTAGCTTTCTGTTTGGAAGACGGGAAAGGTTGAGATAGCTTTGAGTCTTTCACTGATGCAGAAAAAGGGGAATTCCTTCATAACATTGCTATTTGCGGCGGGACGCTCATTCATATAACGCATCACAACCGATAGTTTTTTTATTCTTAAAGATTGATTTATTGAAGAACAGTGGAATATAAGAAAAATATATCATAAAAAATATAAGGAAATATTCTGAAATATATTTTTATCACATAGTATTATTTTCTTTTTGAATTTTATACTGTAAATGTGTAAATAAAGGCTTTTTACCTTTTTTTTGTAACTTTTTTAATCTAACACTCAAAAACAACGCAATAAAGAAATAAACAGTCGTTTCAATAGGTAACGGTAAGAATTTTTGCATTAATTATATTTGTGAAAAATTTAATCAAGTTTTTACTCTGTTATTATTATTTTAAATAAGTTTATTTGCAATACATTTAAATGTATTGCTTTAAATAAATATTTTTTATATAAAGTAGTATTGTTTCCTGTAAATCATTAAACGAAATTTTTCAATCGTTATGTATGGATTTCTTATAATTATGATAAGTAAACCATCTAAACTAAAAAGGTTCATACTTTTCTCTTTTGAAATCAGTAATTTAATAAATTTATAAATACCAAGCATCATTTATTTCGTCACGATTTGAATTTTTTCCCCTTCAAAACAATAATACTTTGCCTATTTTATGATTCCTACTAAAATGAATAAATATCGTTGCACTTAAATGAATATGATTTTTAAAAAGTTCATTGATCATCTAGAATCAGTAATTTAAAAAATAAAATGCCGAAAAATATCTTTTTTTTTAAGAATTTAAAAAAAAAAACTTTTTTTTACAAAATAATGATATTTTGCATATTTTTTTATTTTTTTCTAAAATGAATCAATATTGGTGTCGAACATTTAAAAAAAATCCACAATTTTACTTTAAAATTTAAAATAGTAGTGAAATTTCGTAATTTGAAAATGTTAAACAAGAAAGCCATGACACGCACTCATGGGCCATGCACTCACATCGTACGCGTCACACCCCCACAAAAAATCTGGCATCAGAAAGAACGGAGGAAATTAACATAGAGATTAAGTTATACCCTCGGTAAAAGCCCGTGCAACGCCGGGCCATGCAGCTAGTATATATATATATATATATGTGTCATACAGCGTTTTAATATTTTTTTTGTTATATTATAATAAAGTTTTACAAAGTATTACGAAATAAAGTTATCTTGTATATGGAGAATTCTCAACTTCTCAATGACAAAGATAAGCTTCAAATTCTTGTGGGTATACAAACTTCATAGAGAACGTTAATCCATATTTCATACACATTTGTAAGTTTCTTTATTATGAATCGTAGGACTCCTGGGATTCCCTCGTGCAACCCCAGGGTTCCGTGGAGCATAGTTTGAAGACCACTGGACTGTAGCATAGACTCTGCCTACTTAGATGTATATTACAAAATCTATCGGTAACTTAATTGTAAATTACATCTTGGATCATTGATAGCAACGAATACGGTATTGTAACAGACAATCTAATAATTGTTCAATCTTCCAGCTTTATTGTGGTTCCAAGAAATATTGTTACCTTTCTTACTCTGAAATCTACTATTGCTCCCTCATTTTTGATGCATCGTCTTCTGATCAGTGCATCGCATTAACCCAAATTTTGAACGATTCTTCTATTTTTTCATCCAGCCTTTTTGAATCATATAGCATGGCGTATTCCACATTTTGACATATTTTCTTATTTATAATGAATACTAGTAAATAATTTTTATAATCAAAGTAAATATACGTTTTTCAAAGTTTATTTAAAAAATAAAGCATTCGCGATAAATTTGTAATAAAAAAAATCTCAAATTATATTTTGTGTGTAAAAAGTGCTACAACCGTTTTAAACACAGATACTAATTCGTTTTTTATAACGGTACTCAAATTATTAGCTATGATTTTATGTAATATTACTTTCAAATGGTTTATCTAACAGGGGATTAAAAAGAAATTAGTTATGATAAAGAAGCATTACAACTTATTATACTACGCTTTTGAGTTTCTAAATCACAGCAAATATTTAATAATATTGTTTTTTCAGCTTGATGCAAGCACTGTAAGAAGTAATGAAAAAATTAAAATATTTTTCATTGAAAAGAATTTGCATATTAAGTCAATAAATTTATTAGATTTCTCTTAAAATGGTATTAAAATCCATGATGTATTTAATTTAAACTCGATGGGAATTTAATAAAAGGAATTATTTTTTAGCTTGGATTCCTCATAATTAAAAAAAAAAAGTATCATTGCTTTATTGACATCTTCAAGTTGAGAAGTTGATTTTTTATTTTTGTTAATGCTAAAGTGCTTTACAACTTATATAAAATCTGCAATTTATTTCTGGATGTTGAAAATAATCTTAGCATGATAATTTGATTTATCTTTCAGTGGTTCTCTTCATCTTTGTTTTCACAAAGTTTTCAAAATGAAAAACGAAAATATTAGTAGTTTGTATCTTTATTGAAAATCTAAATTCTATTTGAGTTTAACTTCATTGCATTTGTTACGTTTGAGTTTACGTTATACATTCTCTTAAATGTCAAAT